>JAODUG010000018.1:6024650-6055797 GCA_027564795.1 Aphredoderus sayanus | reverse complement strand
CCCATATGATGTTATATTTTCATTAGTTTGTGCACACAAAATAAAAGGTTTTGAGCAAACCGTTTTAGAGACACATTAACTATACACAGTTAAGCCTCAAGGCAATTCATGCCATTTGACTTCACCTGTTAACAAACTTTGAGAATAATGAGGCACCTTTGTTTTGTTTTCACAAATGTGAACACACGATGTACAAACTAATGTGTCCTGTAATCTGTTAAAAGTGATATGAACATTAATGGAGTGCTGAGGACATCATGCCATTGTACCAGAAGCACTGTGCGTTTGATTGGTGTCGGAGAGCCTCTGCCATCATGAAATACCCACTTACTGAATTGTACATTATGTCTTGTGATGCATGTTGTACTGTCCCTTGTATTGTGACTTATGTGTGTTAACAGGTTGGACAGTAGAAACAGTAGTTTGTTCATTTGTGTATTCTAATGAACTTTAAATCACTTAATACAATTGTCTTTGAGGTGAGTCTTTTTCAGTATGCAGCTGTTCCAGGTCCAGTATAGTGACAGATCCGGTAATATCTGGCTCTGCACAACACTGCCAGCGGAAACGTGTTGTTGAACTAATGTGCATACATCACTGTTTAAGTTGGTCTGGTCCTTTCTCCCTGCCTCTCCACAGACTTGGAGAGCAGCACCCAAATATGTGCGCAGTTACACGTCTGTAATTCTGTAATTACTGGCCCATCAACGCCTAGTAAAACCATAATTGGGACCAGCTGGCTATTTGTTTTGCCTTTTTCCTCTCCCAATTCCCAGCCTTATCAATATGAGATTCACTTGTACATCACTGATCCGCCAATAAAGTATATTTTTAATGAGTGTTTTGGTGGGTTGGGGGGGTCTGAAATACATCTGGTCAAAACAAGCCAAGAAAAGAGGAGCCACTTATTGTGACCGGTGCCCATATGTTCCATAATTCCAGAGGGCACAATGCTCGACTGAAGGTTAAGTTTGAACTGAGGTCCATCTGGAGACAATGCCAGAGAACACAGACTATTGGCTGAATAAAGGAAGATAAATGGATGATCAGAAAAACAGATGGACACACACACACACACACACACACACACACACATACATACTGTACATACACATGCAGACACAAACAAGCAGGCAAACAATCATTATTCAGAATGGTATGCAGGCAGACAGGGTTATGGGTGGAAAAAAAGACAGAAGAGCAAGCAGCAAGACAGACAGATACTATTTCCATAGTCCTCCCTACAAGAATGCCCACAGTCATGCTAGCCTTCACTTTCATTCCATTTATCTAGAGGTCATTGTTTGCTTTTGTCTCTTTGTATACATTACATTATATTACATTTCACAGTCTGTTGCTCCATTCTCATTTAATGACTTGCAGGCTACTGATTCACCAGAATGAGAGTAGACACGACAGACTAAATGACTGCTATTCTGCTCTGCATTAGGAAATCTATCTCCTCAAACACACCAGATATAATAAATCAAGAAAGCAGACCAGACTACCAAGAAATGCAATAATGAAGTAATACATCTCAGGTCAACAAAGCTTCACCACAGAGAAATGGCTTGATTAAAGTTGTAAAAGTGCATAGTACAGTATCACTGTATGAGCCAGTCTCAGATACAAGGCCGTGATGAATATAATCAGTGGTGCTGACATGGTGGAGCTCATAGTCAATGCATTCAACTGTCTAGGAGAAAACAGATAAAAAGATGAATAAAGCAGAGAGGAAAAATACCATTTTAATAACACTTAGTCGATGCTGCTGGGAGTCATCCATGTTGTACTGTACTTCCGGAGCAATGCGGTTCACTCTCTCCTCTGCCCACCTCTTACTGGACCCACCACCAACCCCATCCCCTGCTTTCCTCTTGGCAAAATGTACTGTAGTGCACTGCAATATTTACTATAATAATATAAAACGTGTATATATTAGACCTATACTGTAAATTGTGAATGTTCTATATACACCTTTATGTTACCTGTGTGATTGTATAATACAGGTCTAGTGTATATTGTGGACAGATGTACGGATGTTTAACATTGCCTTACCAATGGTTTTTCATAAACTGAATGGTAATCTGATTATGCCATTACTGGCTGGGAATATCAAGTAGGCTTATTGCCTATTTACTTCCATTCACAGTAAATGTATTTGTGGTGGGGTCGTGAGGGACAGCAAAGGGATAGGGGGTTGCAATCATGATATTACCATATATTAATAACAACATGCTGGGCCCTACAATTTGCAGTAATAAGACACTGGCTTCTGTATTATTGCAGCATTTGATAACGCACCTTAACCAGCCTGGCCTCGGGGGCCCGCATTTGAAATGCTACAAACGTTGTGGTGACAGGAGGATAATTTAATAGGTTTGTGACTGCCCATACCCAGGAGTCAACATGAGAACAGGAGAAAGGGGCAGCTATTCTAATGTGTTTGGCTCTCTTCCTTCACTCTGCACAGCTACAGCACTGATAGGACTGACAGTTTTTATGTGGATCTCTTTCAGAGGAGCGGCAGATGTTCAGCATTCTCTGCAGCGCTCCATTCCGGAGGGAAATCAGTGAAAACTACACACTATAAAATTAAACCACTGACACTTCACCGGCCCCTGAAAGCAAACAGGGCCCGCAGCATTGGCAAGCTGGATCGAATCCATCATTTCATGTTTTAGAGGTTCCCCATCTGTGCTAACTGTCATTAACAATGGCTGTATCTACAGTGAACTGTCTTTTAATGGATAAACAGTGCTACTCCTATTCATCATGGGCCCCTTGCATTTGATATAATTTAGAAACACACACACAGACACACACACACACGCACACACGCACACACACACACACACACACACACAGGATTAAGACAATCCCACTTGGCCAGAACAGCTGGTAGCGTTTGTGTTTTTTTCATTACATACAGTGACAATGATTATTTACATTACTCAGTGGGTTTTCCTCTGTGAAATTGTTCTCAACATCAGCAATAATGTCGTTTAAAGCAAATGACCATATGACTCACTGAGGTTTTACAGCCTATACCAAACATTTGTCAGTCTATTTAAACACAATCTTCAAAAAAGCCTCTCCAAAAGCCATTTTCAAAAAGTAAATAAATAATTACTTTGAAAAGTTTTGAATAAGTGGTTTTAATTACCGATTAAATGTTTTATTCAAAGCCACATTGTTGGCATAATTGTAAAACATAATTCTGAAGAAACATTTTTGGAAAATAATGTGATATAATGGGAAAATAATGACTTATGCAGGATTGAACAATGCTGACAGATACAAAGCATTCACTATAATAATGCTGACAGGGAAAACAGGGAAAGCAAGGCACTAGCACTACTAGGGTTATGGGTTAAATTCCTCAAATAGGTAGAGCAAGACAAGACACTAATGATGCAGGGGTTAGGGCTGTTATTGTTTATTATTGCTAGGGTTGCTATTGCTAGGGCTGCTATGCCTATGTATTTATAAATGTATCTGTCTAAATTAAATATGAGTTATATTACTGTTTGTAATTGTATTCATTCACATGTGTAGTCTTTAACCCCACCAACACAATGTGACATGTGTGTGAACCTGGATAAAGGGATTAGACCCCATGGCAGTATGGAAATGGGGGCGATCACAAAGGAAACTGTAATGGTCAGACCCTTCATGCAGGTAGACTGGTGGAACAAAGCCTTTTTAATTACCCCTTTAATTGGCCCTTTAACTCCATGAATTAGCATTTAAATGATGGCTGTGTAATTAGGGTGGAAAGGCTGCAGGCTGCTGTCTGCCTCGCCGCTCAGAGGTCACAGCAACAGCTGCACCTGAGCAACACCTCACACAACAATGACCAGATGCTCTGTGTGTATGGAGCGTTTTCAGATGCATGTACTGTACACACACAGACACACACACAGACACACAGACACACACACACACACACACACACACAATGCAACGATGTACATTATACAATATGCACAGTCTGTCAGTGGGCCCTCTGAGGACAGTTTTGAGGACCGTGGCAATTGAGCCATTAACAACCACCCTCCTCCAATGGCCCGCTTGTGGATTATAATGCACTGTAAAAGACAAGAGTAGTTTGGCTAAAGGCTTTTCAGCTAATTAAAACACTAACATAGCCTCTAAATGACCATTAGAAGTATTTTGGCCTCTATGCCAAAGTGTACGTTGCGTTTACATGGAAAATAGCAGGCAGCATCAAATATGCACACATTCCATTTCTGCAGCCTTCCTCCACAGCCGTTCATCAGTGCTTACAGCGTACGACACATTCATGCTTGCATGCATGGGAAAATGCATATTTTAATTATATGAATATGGAATAATGAGAATATAGGCCTAATGGAGACACAGATGCAATGTAATAGCCAATTATGTGGCATAATGACGCGATGTATGAAAAGCAAGAGAAGCATATCTTTCATCATTATACTGTAATGTCATCTATAATCATGAATATCTCTGTTCATGTAACTGTCCAACAGCTCATATATTGTGCATTCACAATGGTCTTTTTATGCAAGTAATAAACATAATAATCTCCTTCTCTGTCTGGGCACTCAGGCCCATGCTGTATGGTGACCATGTATCAGTTTGCTGTATTTATGATTGGACACTAATAGCATAATTCGGTAACCATTTTATGAGCTGAGAGGAGCTCTACGCTGACATCTTCGTCTTGGTGTGACCTCCATGTTTAGGAACCTACTGTATGTGATCTGCCTTTGCAACTGGAAATTAGCCTCTCTCTGGCTAATCTTACTCTAATTGGAGCTGCCCTTTCATAAACAACAAATGTAATTCTATTTAGCACTCCCATATGATTTTTCCAAAGACTAGACATAAATATCATGGGGAAGACTAATGGCAGGGAACAGAGGACTGTCTTTGTGCTGTGGAAGTGAGAAGTAACTCTCTGTTTTGTCCTCACTGGCCTTAATTATTTGGTTTGAGATTAGGTCAGATTATGCATGGGCCAATCACATGAGAAGACAGCTTGTTATCAACAATCAATGGACAAACAAACATGCTGGTTTAAAACATCGATTCACTCTGGGACCTGGTCATAATCATTTTAAACATACACAGGTTTAATCAAACAAAGATATATAAACAGTGGTTAAAGCAAATAGAAATAGGGCTGATGTTTTCACTTTAGCTCAGCTGGGTCTGGTATTCCCATAAGGTATGGAGTGATGACAGACTGGGCAATAACACCATTAGCATGCTAGTGGACTGGACATGCATGAGGCAACCACAAACAGATGGTTTAGTAGCCTAATGTTCAGAGATATTCAGCCTAGTATGCCGTTGAAAATAAAGATTCTAGAGACAGACTGAAGAATGAGCATTTCGTTTTTATTTTGGTTATTTGCGCCCAACCTAACTCGAAAGCTGAAAAATGAAAGCTGCTGTAGTATATGAGAGTTGCAATGAAAGCTATCTTAACCCTCATGATGTCCTCTGGGTCAAAATGACCCAAATCACTAGCTCTTTGTGGCAGATAGAGGGCACTAAACCTAATTCTAGTTTACACAGACATATAATCTGCACTGCTGGCACAGCAAGGTGTGACTTTGTAACCCAAGGACAACAGGATGGTTAAAGGCAACAACAAAAAATCACAAATACATAAATAAATAATTAATAAAAAAATAAATGCACACAGCAATGACAATTATAAAAGACACAAAATCATACACAATCAGCTGTTGCCTCTGTACATTGATGTGATTGGCAGACAAAGCAGATTTGCCGAGCCACTCAAGAAAAAGAAGCCCTGATTGGTAAGAATTATTTCAGGAACCATCAACCATCAATCTAAATAGAGGCATGTGCTATCAACCAGAACATATTTTCTCACAGCATTTCACTCAGAAATAGCTGATGGATGTCTACTGCATTTTACAGAAGTTATACAAAATTTATAGCTCTTAAATCCTACCTACAATGCCTTTAAATGGCTTTAAACCAATAATAATATGCATTCAAAGCTTTAACATCCATACATGCTTAAACTGAAAATAACGCCTAAAAAGTGTGCTAGACAGTGTTGACTCAGAGTGACATGTCTTCTGTCCCTTCAATGTCCAGGGGCTAATCATACACATATATATGCAATAATGCCACAGCAGTGGCGTCATAACAAATAAACATACAGTATGCTGCTTTCAGAAGGAAACAGGAATCTGTGTCGTCGCCAAACAAGGCTGTCAACACAAACAAAGTGAAGCAAAAACCTTTGTGGTGTCCGAATTAGAATATCACTTCTACTTCATAAAGGTCAGCCAGTGAAAAGAGGCCAGAGCGTATTAATGCAGCAAAATCACCTGCAGATAGGATTAAAGTGGATCCTGACCCATATTGGCCATACAGTGGTCAACATTACACACACATGCACACACATACACTGTCTCTGTACCTTATCATTTCTGATATTTCACAAAACCTCCTCGTCTACTTTCACAATGAGAAAAGCTGATTCTTTTGAAGGTCACTTTGACAGCTAAGCTGAATGAATGACATTTAGAGAACAATTTCCTATTTGGGACTATTTCCTTTAAAAGGGCTCACTCTAAATGATATGGACTGTGCATGCACACACTGTGCACACTAGGTATGCACACACACACACGCACACAGACACACACACACACACACACACACATCAACACAATCTACTGTATATGTGTACATTGTGTACACCTATGCAGTTTTGTTATCATGCACGTATGCGCACACACATTATATAACTTGAAACATGCATGCACATATTTTTAACAAGATTAAAATGCTGGCTAACTCATTAAATCACTTACACGCTCCACTCTCCCATTTTTCACACACACACAGAAAACAAATGGAGCAGTTTCACCTGCCATGGATCCTCTTGTGTTTTCCTGCAGCGAATTGCACATAATTAGTTTGCAGCTTGCCTGGTCCCTTGACTCACATGTACTTCACCTTGAAACACATCAGCATCAAAACACCTCTTAGAAACACCATTGGACTCCACACCCTTTCCAAAGCAACCTTGGGTCAAATGGTGTTTGGAGGGAATTATTCCAGTGTTTTGACGAAGGAACCATCAGATATAATAATCTGAATTCCTTTAGATACCATTAGACACATCTTTCAGATGAAATATTCCATATTAACCAATTCATATAATGACTCCATTGCTTTTGTAATTTGTCCATGACAGCAAAGACTGTCCATGACTGTCCTAACACAGCAAGACCAACAGCACAGCATGTGCTTGTTAAAATCATTCACACTTGTGTAGTATTACTACTAGTTTTAGTAAGTATGCAAGTAAGTAAACAAGATGTATTTATGTAGCACATTATTTCTTCACAGTAGCCGTACTGGCAAGACACTTACCAAATAGATCACAGTGCACAATATGTCATGCAATAATACTACTGTACCCCTCAAGTTACTTCTGAAAGACCATCAAAAAAATTCAACTAAAAAAATCTTCTGAATGTCATTTTTATGCTGTGGCATCTCGTCATCTGAGGGTTTGCGTACATGCCATACACAGTTATCATATGCAGTGATTAGGTTACATTCTAATTATGACATTTCCAAAACTGGAAAGGTGAAAGTTCGCAACTGAAAAACTGAATGTTGTCAGAGAACATGGCTTGGTCTTTGTAGCAATACCCGCAGACATCTTGAAAGTACTAACTTCGGTTTGGAAATATAACCACCTAGCATTCTGAACACTTTACACTTGCTCTTCCAGTCTTACTGTAGAGTACAATAATTCCGTTAACCCTGTTAAAAAAGGACACATCTTTTTGTACTTCCTATCCAGGATAATCAAGTCATCTTGGTCCACCTGTCTGCTCGTATCGCTCAGCCTGACCTTTATCTTCAGCTAAATCGTATTTGCCTTCAGGACTTTATAAGGTTTGCCACTCGTTCATAATCTATTTGCAGTGTCCTACAGACCTTTTATTGCCATGACATTTGATTTTTTTTTAAACGTAATAGTAAGATATTTCAGTCACTGTATTCTTTTGTGGTTGACTTTGAGTGCTTTTTTTTGGGTGTGACAGGCAGGAAAAACGTATTTTCTCTGTAGTTCAAGATAATGTTGTTTGTATGTAGATGTGTCAGCCCCTCATAATCACACACATTCATGCATGTACGTGCACTGTGTATATAAACTTTGTGGAGTTGCTGCATTATCCTCTGAATCTAATGGACTAGGTGAAGGCAGATGAAATCACCTCACTAAGCATTTCCTGTTCCACCAACTCATTATGTCCTTGACACAGACTTTTCTTTTTCAATTATTTAGTGGGGAGTGAAAAGGTGGGAGAAAATAAAAACAAAACAGAGGGAATTAGTCATAATGAGAGAACGGTTAATCTTATTTAGTTCACTCTAGAGTGTTGATTGTAGGTGTTGGGTGAAATGTTTAGTGTCAACAGCGTCAGTCCAGCAACACCAAAATAAATGATTGTGCGATATAGTGCTGGGTGATTTAGCGTCAGTCCCTTTTGTATCTACAGTAGTTTCTCAGTTTTTACCTAAAAGTGTATGGTATTACATGAATAAATATTATGTCTGCCTGGTTCTGTTCAGAATTAATTAGACAAAGCACAGTGTGTAAAGTCTAGAAAAAGTGTTTCTTTATAGTGAACGTATATTATAAAGACAGAATCTATTTTGTCTCGTTTTAAGGGAATTACATTTTTTAATGACTGAAGTACTGGACTGGACAAAGCACACATGCACAAGCATGCACATGCCATGTGCCCATAAGATGTGTATGGGTTCACAGGGAACCAAATTTGCTGAACACTACACTTTTTCATTAACACTTACAGTAACACTTTAGTGTTATAAATCCCTAACCACATAATTCCTGCTACATAAGTAGGACAAAATCACTTTATTAGATGCACAAAAATCATTTTGAAAGAGGTCAGCCTGTAGATTCTACTGTAACCTCCCACTCCCAGACAAATATGTATTTTATTGTGAAGGTGATATTTGAAGATATCTTTTTTGAGATATCGTTTCCTCTGAATCCACCAGCAATACACCGGCCATTTAAAACCAGATTGCTGTGACTATTTATCAAATCTGTGAATCAAGAATATTTTCTTACTGAGAACACATCACAGCGTATAAATAATCAGAAGTGTGTTCTGTGCTCCATTGTGAATGGGAATAGCCTACAGTCATAACGGGGGATGGGACTGAATCAGGGACATTCTTCAAAGCCAGTGTAAGATTAAAGACCAGTCTGTCTTGCCTCTGATCATGTATTCACAGAAGACACTGTATAAAGAATAGAACTTGAGAGAGAGAAGCTTGCTGGAAATAAGATGAATAATTGTGAATATTTATGACATACTTGATCATATTTGATCATGTTCAAAAATAGTCTATTAGTGAGAATGGAGATTAATACACTTCAGACAGCAATTTCTTCTTTCGTTTGCTCTCTGTTGTGGAAGAAGGAATCCATGTATGAAGGAATACATGAATCGCATCATTTACAATCACTTCCACTTTCTGCCATGCTGGCACTGAAATCCAATGGCAAAGATAAAATACTAACAACCTTGGGCGTAATGTGCAGCCAGGAGCATTTATGCAGAGATGAAATATATTAATAGTACTACTTTCAATAAGATTTCATATTTCACAGGCACAGTATGTTGGATTGTAACTTATGAACATAAATTCAGGCCATGCAATACAGTAAATCGAATAATGATTAATATAACTTTCATCTTGGTTTTGCTTCACTTGGTGCGGCCTTGGGCCCTTTTAATGGTGAAGCTGTTGCTTGGTGGGGGAACATGTTGTAATACCGCACAATTCTACATGTCCTTCAATATTTCCAAATGGCATTCTTATTGGATGATACAGTATATGTATAACACACCGGGACCATGCCCTTTTGTATCTTTGTTCTGAAGAGTTCATCACAAACCATCAAATGATCCTCCCAGGATTAAAGTCTGTGGGGAAGTAGTGGGCAGCAGATCATAAAAAGAAGTATTCATATAATAATAACTGTCTCAGGTAGCTCTTAATTCAATTGCCTCTCTTAACAAATGAAAGCTGTGTCAATCAATGTGCTCTGCTCGTCTTCAAAGCAACAGTATAGCCATCCATTTGGGCACCATTTAAACATCAATGTCTTATTTCTGCTAAATGGCAGAGGAAAGATAATTGGCATGTGCGCATGCATATTAATTAACTGATAATGAGAAGATAGGGCCTCCTCTCAATCTGCAGGTGTAGAACCACTAATCAATTGGCAGCGAAATGGGGTAGAAATGTGCTTCTTTTATCCCACTACTGAAATTAAAAACCTATTTAGCTCTGCATTTTCCAACAAAGTGCTTTTCATTTATCTTCTCCGGCACATTATTCAATCACACTTTCCATTTGTATAATGGTAATATTTTCATGTAATTTCCCACTGCCTCTGAGATAGGTTTTTTTGATATGGCTTTGTAAAATGGCTATTCCATTCCAGCTCTGTTCACTAGCTCGTAATAAACTTACAGCCTATATTTCAGAATAAATGTCTTCAGAAAATGGAGCCAGCTTCAGAGGTTTTAGTTGGACATATAAAGATAACTTCTGCTCCCTGGTGGTGATAGTGGAAACTACAGTGTTGTGAACGTCACCGCCTGGTGGCAAATAAAGTTCCTAAAAAATCAAAAGACATTTTGTAAATTATATAAAGTTTTTGGCAGTGTTTTATTATTGGACATGTAAAGAACACACTGTCAGCTATGCAAATAAACAGCAGGATCAGCCTGAATTAGCCTTATGTGCATGCTGCTATGCAGGGCTGGGAGGTAAAACAGGCCTCTGAAGTCAGTGTAAGACGTGGTACCTTAGCGGGAATCAAAACCGGAAGCTTATGAAAGAGCATGCTGTCACTATCAGGCACCAACCAGTGCAACGCTCGGAGGAAAGAGACAGAGAGAGAAAGTGGGAAGATAATAAACACTTGACAGATGTGAGCATCAAATAAAGACCATGTAAATCATTCCAGAGGCTTTCGATAGACACTTTAATGAAGGCCATCAAAACAAGATGTTGTACAGCACTATTTATTATCGAAAATTAGTTAGCAGATCCATAAAATAACTGGGTTTATGCATGTAGTGTATAAGTGGGAACAGGTAGGTGTGTGTGTGTGTGTGTGTGTGATCGCAGAGCTGGCCCAGATGACACAGGCGTTGATGGACAGTTGTGCAGCGTAGCCTCTTCATGTTGACAGGCCCTCCTTCACTGCAGACAAGCCAATCTGTACACACACTAACACACACACACACACGGCCCATATTGGTGCACAGTCCATTTGTCATGTCAAATTGTTTCAGACAGACACTGCAGTTAACTTTATACAGGCGACAGTATCAAAGTGACCCCAAGGCAGCATTCATAAATTGCTTGTTTTAAGGTCAGTGACCTGATAAAAGGAACATAAAGGTGATATGTAATATCATCCGTAAAGGTGATATGTACTGTAACATACATGTTTAATAGTCTATTAACGTGACTGTATTTGGATTGGCATGTAAGCTTTCAAACGTATAATCTTGAACAGTTTAATTTCGAATAGCTTGTTGGTTCTCAATAAACATGCAGAAGCAGGTGTTTTCTGTTATTCTGTCTTCTGTCAGTTATTGCCAGTCATAACAACTAACAACATTAATGAATCATGTTCTTGAGTGTCCTGAAATAAGTCCCCCAGGCCCCAAATATAATGTATTATTATTATGCTATTTATAACAGACAAGCTGCATCCTTTAGTCATTCAGGAAAGTTTAGAAATAAACACTTGTCTACATGTACGGCACATGACAGGATATTCATCCCATAATAAAGGAGCCTATAATAGTAACAATCAAGTTTGATTGCAGAACAGTGTACTGTAGTGTCTACATGTATGACAACATGACCGTAAAGTTGCCTAGACTACAGCATTAACAATCACGTTTGACTGCAGAACTTCCACTAGTTTTGTATGGCAACATGACAGTAAAGTTTCCTAGACTACAGCATCAAGTTTGACTGCAGAACAGTCAATTCGCCAGCAGATGTCATGTGCTATGAATAAAGCTGATCTAAACCAATTTGCAGTAGAATGGTTCAAAGCATCAGAAAGCCTCATTTTTGGCATCACTATACAGGGAAAAGGAAATGTGGGCAAATGTGTGTCTGCATGTTTGTGTGAGTGTGTGTATTTTAAAATACATAAAGCAAATGTTTGCCCATGAAATTAATCAGAAATACAGTGTAAGCATTGTTAATGTTGCAAACGGCTATTATACTGGAAACAAGATTTGTTTTATGGAATATCTACACCTCTATACAGAAACCTAAGTTTAACAACCATCACTAATGCGTTCCAATGGCATGTTCTGTTAGCTAATCCAAGTTGATCCATTTAAAAATGTTAATTGATTATTATAGCAAACACTAGCATATACACAAAACGTAAATTAAATTGACTGGATTAGAGAAGCCATAAAATTTTGACTAAAACTTTAGACTAGTTGAGTATCTGGAGCAATAGCATTTGTGAATTCCAGTACAGGCTCAAAATAATAACAAAAAAGAACTGATCCCCTCAAAATGTGACATTTTTGGGATTGTGTTGTATGACACATTGCACATAGCATGGCCTTTTATTGTGACCAGTCGAATAATCTGTCCAATAATCAGCATCTTGATAGTCTATGCCACACTTGTCATGGATTGTCTTGGCAAAGGTGAAGCACAATGAGAGCAATAAACCTTTTTTGTGCATAGAAGTCTTAAAGCACTTTCATCAACTCGTGAAAAAACATGTTAAAAATACTTATAAAGCATTTATATGCATTACATAAAAATGTATTATTTTTTATCTTATCTTTATTGTCAATCAGTAAATAATTTAAGACATGTCCAACACTATAGCTTCCGTAAAGGAAGACAAGAACAGATCTAACCAGCATTCTTACATTGAGTGGAGGTAAGGGATGTACGTTGCTCTTTGTTGGATTCCCCTAGTGGTTTAACTTGGTCCGCTGATCCATGGCTCTTCTCTGAACCTGAGGAACTTGGCCTTTCCTCTGGCTTTTTGGATGGGTCCACCACAATGGCACCCCTACTTGCACTGCACCCCATGTTTTGTCACTTGGAGACACCTGTCCTACACCACACTGTATGACCATAGGCATATGGACTCCAACAAGACTTGCAGTAGGCTACCCTTAAAATGTGTTGTTAATGCAGGTGTTTTGATCCCCATGGCAACCGTAACCCTTCCTGTAGTGTTGGATACAGAGACACCTGTGTGCTGCTTTCTAACTTTACTGGCCTTTGTTTGTGGTTCTTACAGACTTTAGTAACTGCCTACCATGCAACCACGTTTGAGACTTAACTCCATGACTACTTATAAACACTAGAAGGATTGTTTGTTAATCATATTGTAGTTAGGTTACCTATTCTTTTACTATTAAAGTAATGTTGTTTGGCATTCGCTTTTGATTGGAACATTGATATGTATATTGATATGTCATTGATAAGCCTTATTTTTCCAAGATGTTCAAAGCACATGTTCTAGCCCTATTTAAAAGTACTGAATACATGTTTTCATACATACACTTTTCTTCCCAACCAGAGATACAGTGTATGTTTATCTCACAGAGCAGTACTGCTAAAACAAATTGAGATGTATTTGAAGTTTGAAAACTATCTGCAAATTGCTTTACAGGTTACAATACCATACTGGTGACTTTGCCTAAATGACCAAAGGAAAATATTAGATGCTATACAAAAATGGTGATTTACATATTGGTAATATACAGTGCCTTGAAAAACTGTATATCTTGATGGGGAAACATTTACATTCTAACTGTTTTTTAAAGGCTACAGTACAACTACAGGTAAAATCTGGACTTTTACATTCAAAACAATGTAAGGAGTGGTCTGTAGTATTTGGTCTTTGTTGGCACAGCTACAGTATTAACAAACTGATCCCAGTAGCCTTTCAAGGCCAAAGGAAACTGTACCACCTCCCCAAGTGTACAACGATCAGCCTAAAATGATGACCACTGACAGGCGAAGTGAATAATAATTGATTATTTCATTATCATGGCACCTGTCAGCAGCTGGGTATACTGGGCAGCAGTAAACATGTCCTTAAAGTTCATGTGTTCGAACTAGAAGAAGGACAAATTAGCAAGTTTAAAGATTTAAGCGCCTTTGACAAGACGACATCTAGCCTCAGCATCTCCAAAACTGAAGCTCTTGTGGGGTGTTCCTGGTCTGCAGTGGCTATCAAAACTGCTCCAAAGAAGTAGAAGAGGTGAACCAGCTACAGCGACACGGGAGGCGAAGGCTCAGTGATGCACATGGGGAGTGAAGGCTGGCCAGTGTGGTTCGATCCAACAGATGCCATGACCCATGTCCACTGCAGAAAACGCCTACAATGGGCATGTAAGCATCAGAACTGAACCATGGAGCAATAGAAGAAAGTGGCCTGATGAATCGCGTTATCTTTTACAGTACATCACATGGATGTCTGGATAGGTGTGTGTTGCTTACCTGGGGAAAACATGTCACCAGGATGCACTATGAAAAGAAAGCAAACATGTGGATGTTACTTTGACACGTACCACAGTACCTAAGCATTGTTGCAGACCATGTGGCCCTTTCATGGAACTGGTATTCCCTATTCTTTCGTCAGGATAATGCTCCCTGCCACAAACGGTTTGAGAAACACGAGTTCAAGGTGACTTGGCCTCCAAATTCTAAATCGAAATCCAGTCGAGCATCTGTTGGATGTGCAAACAAATCAGATCCACAGAGGCCCCACCTCACAACTTGGAGGACTTATAGGATTGCTGCTAATGGTGGCAGATACCACAGCACACCACAACACACTTTGAAAAAGTGTACAGCAATCTGCAAATGTGAATTCTGAATATGTGCTTGTAATCAGGTTTGTAAATGTGTTAAAAAAAATTTGATTTAGTAATTGTATTATTGCATATTGTCTGCAGATTTAGTAAGTGTATTGAAGTTGGTAAATGTGTCAGATCTGTAAATGTGTAGACATATCTGTAAATGTGTAGACATATCTGTAAATGTGTAGACATATCTGTAAATTTAAACAAGTAAATAAATGCGTACATATTTTGCTCCAACAGACGTCATCTCCTTTAGTAGAATGGTTACTTCACAGGCGGGCCTCTTATTTGGCTTATTTTACACGTGACTTTTTATACAACTTCTACCGTACAGCGATTTGCAAATGTCTCAGGAGGGGATTTGCAAATTATGTGTACCTCTGTAGGCCTACTGCCTACATATAACAATATAGTTCTATA
Organism: Aphredoderus sayanus; assembly: GCA_027564795.1. Lineage (NCBI taxonomy): Eukaryota > Metazoa > Chordata > Actinopteri > Percopsiformes > Aphredoderidae > Aphredoderus > Aphredoderus sayanus. The sequence goes on along the minus strand of JAODUG010000018.1, from coordinate 6,040,393 downwards.
CCATCGATTTTAAATAAAAATAAAATAAGTATTGCCAGCGAATATTATAGTTACACTAACCCTGGACATGGGGAACAATGTATGCTGATGGAAAATAGTAAAAAAAGACAACTGATGTAGGCTAAAGTGTCGCTGCCCGAATAACGCCATTCCCAGGAAATCCCGGTGAGTTAAGTTGTAGTCTTGGTTAATGTGCAATGCATATAAAATGTTTATTTCCAGCGAATCTAATAAGTATAGCCTACCACGCACTAGCAGATATGTCAAAGATAAACAGTCTGCACGTACAGGTCGCTGCTATAAAGATCCCAACCATTCAGGCACAGTGTGTCCGCAAGCCTCCGTCGACGCGACGCGTACGGTTAAAGGGTGATTGAGACTATACGGTGTCTCTGGCTAAACTGTGCAGCTTATTTTGTCGGGTGAAAATATTCTATATTTTAATGGGGTAGGGCAAGCATCAAACAGCAAGCTGATGGAACCAATCCTGAGGTGAGGCATACGATTTGGCCAATTTATCGCTATATACCCAAGAACGTTAAAACAAAAATAATAAACAAAATAAATTATTTTGATATGGACTCTAGTTGTGTCCCAATCACCCAAATTAGGACAGCATAGTAAATGGGATAATTGGTGAAAGCTCAAAAATACCACAATGCAATGTATACATAGTTCTATGATTGCAATAGAAACATATAGTTATGTTAGTGATGTTAGCACCAACAATCACAAATTAACAAATAGGCCTCTATAGGCTATAAGCATGTCATACATGATCTTAACCCTCGTGATGCCCTAAAAATATAGTATTGAACCACCAGGTGGCGCCATCTGATTGTGTATGATTGTATGGTTCTTTTTATTGGCATTGCTGTGTGTGTTTATTTCAGTATTAATTATTTCTTTATGTATTTGTGTTGTTTTATGAGCCTTTTTAACCCTCCTGTTGTCCTCGGGTTTCAAACACACACCTTGTTGTGCCAGCAGTGCACATCATATGTCTTTGTAGAATTAGGTTTAGCGCCTTCTATCTACTAGTGATTTGGGTCATTTTGACCCTGAGAACATCATAAGGGTTAAAAAGGTTGTTTTTTTTACACAAAAGAGTGTGCATGCATATCATTGTATTAACTGTTTTATAAATAAGCTTACATTAGACCAAATTATGCTGTCCCAATCCTAAACGTGTCCCAATCACCCAAATGTTAACAGATTTTGAGGTTCTAGAGCACCTCCTTGGAATAATAAGAGCACCAGCCAGCTTGAACCTTCTGATTCAAGCTGGTGAGTATTGAGTCTTTTGCCATGATTGCATTGAACAAAAAAACCAATCTATTAATGTTTGAAAATATGAATACATTAAATTCTGTGAGATTAGGGAGTAAGGTGCAACATTTTTATTAATGCATCCAACATTTAAATTACCTTATAAATCAACAGCATATTTTAAATATTCATGTGTGTCTCAGTGTACCTATAACAAGCTACTATTAGTTCACTTTAGTGAAGAGAGTCATAGCCTATATACCAAAACAATATTCCATAAGGTTCTGTATATTATTTTACCATTGTAAAATAGAATGTATCTATCTGTTTGGCAATCCAGCAAAAAAAGAAAACATTACAACAGTAGATATGCGATTTTATTTATTTGCTGGAGAAGATGCACAAGAGATAATATTGTGGTTTACAAGAAGAGTATACAGTCCAACACTTGTTTTTCATTATTGTCATTCATTTCTGCATTACGAGTGTCACCACTGACTAAAGGTAACATTTCACACAAATTGCCAAGGAATGGGATTTGTCTTCTCCTCAAGAACTGCCAAATGCCAGCAACCTTTTAACCGCTTATAACAAGCAGGTGTGATTAAACATAATTGTAATGTATGTCAGAGCTAGAAACCAGATGCCAGTACTAACAGTGGCAAGGAAGGTGAACACAGAATGAATTAATACTCCTCCCCTTCCTCTTCACCCTCCCCCTCTATTGAATCAACACCCACCTCTTCATAATCCTTCTCTAAGGCAGCCATGTCCTCCCTGGCCTCAGAAAACTCACCCTCCTCCATGCCCTCACCCACATACCAGTGCACAAAGGCACGCTTGGCATACATCAAGTCAAACTTGTGGTCAAGTCGTGCCCAAGCTTCTGCGATAGCTGTAGTGTTACTCAGCATGCAGACAGCCCTCTGGACCTTGGCCAGGTCTCCACCAGGCACCACAGTAGGGGGCTGGTAGTTAATGCCCACTTTGAACCCAGTTGGGCACCAGTCCACAAACTGGATGCTGCGCTTGGTCTTAATGCTGGCAATAGCAGCATTGACATCTTTGGGGACCACATCGCCCCTGTACAGCAAACAACAAGCCATGTACTTGCCGTGACGAGGGTCACATTTCACCATCTGATTGGCCGGCTCAAAGCAGGCATTAGTGATCTCAGCTACAGAGAGCTGCTCATGGTAAGCCTTCTCAGCAGAGATGACTGGCGCATAGGTGGCCAATGGGAAGTGGATGCGAGGGTAGGGCACCAGATTGGTTTGGAACTCAGTCAGATCAACGTTAAGTGCTCCATCAAAGCGAAGAGAAGCAGTGATGGAGGAGACAATCTGACTGATCAGCCTGTTGAGGTTGGTGTAAGAAGGCCGCTCAATATCTAGATTTCTACGGCAGATATCGTATATGGCCTCGTTGTCCACCATGAAGGCGCAGTCAGAGTGCTCCAGCGTGGTGTGTGTGGTGAGGATGGAGTTATACGGCTCCACCACGGCAGTGGACACCTGGGGAGCTGGGTAGATGGAGAACTCCAGCTTGGACTTCTTGCCATAGTCCACAGACAGGCGCTCCATTAGCAGGGAGGTGAACCCGGAGCCGGTACCGCCCCCAAAGCTATGGAAGACCAGGAAGCCCTGGAGACCTGTACACTGGTCCGCCTGAGAAGATACAACGGTTTGAAATGTCCTTTCACACAATGCTTAGAATCAACATGCATTCCCTGCTTTGAAAAAAAGACAGCAGTCGTAAATATAATGATGGTAGTTATTTCATCAAATCCGATACATTAAAAAACATTTAAAAAGGGAAGGGTAAATCACCAGCTTGCGAATGCGGTCCAGGACCAGGTCGATCAGCTCTTTGCCAATGGTGTAGTGCCCACGGGCATAGTTGTTGGCGGCATCCTCCTTCCCTGTGATCAGCTGCTCGGGGTGAAACAGCTGGCGGTAGGTTCCAGTGCGCACCTCATCTATTAGCCATTGTTAGATGAGGTTTAGTGAGTTCATTGTTCTTAAATAATACAAATATTAAATACAATTCAGATAACATTTTCTAGCAACATGTGCATAAAATGTGTTATTGTTGGTGGTTCATTATGTTTTGATGCTTCATGGTATTCCATGACAAGAAGGGTACAAGGATGGGTGTGGTCGTGGAGTGGGGACTGTGTACGTCTTACCAATGACAGTGGGCTCAAGGTCGACAAACACTGCCCTTGGCACATGCTTGCCAGCTCCTGTCTCACTAAAAAAAGTGTTGAACGAGTCATCGCCTCCTCCTAAGGTTTTATCACTGGGCATCTGTCCGTCCGGCTGTATGCCATGCTCAAGACAATACAATTCCCAGCATGCATTTCCAATCTGGACGCCAGCCTGGCCAACATGGATGGAGATGCACTCGCGCTAAACGGCATAGAACAGCAACACAATTAATAAGGCAGACAAAAGCAGCAATGACAAAGACAATAAAATGATAGTTCCCATAACTGTTACAAAATGTTTTGCCGACGTCATATCTAGCATCTGATAAAAAAACGCATGTCGTAGGGAAGGTCTACTGCACCACAGCAATGCGGACTTGGCGTGGGGAAGTGAAACGACCATATCCATATGCGTCAAATAGATGAATACATTATAAATATATATACAATATATACCGGTATATAACTTATTCCTCTACATAACCACTATGCTCACATCAAGCCCGAGTGCAGAAATACCATGATACAAATTCACAATCAATTATAGTCTATTGCCAACACAATAAAGACAGCCTTTGCGGCACACACCCACACAAAGAACTGGAAGGTTCCATGCCCGCCGGAAAGATACATTCTATCTCTTTCCTATATATCGTCTACAATTGCTATATATTTGACCGTAGTAGAAAGCTGTCGGTAACAGGTAGCATATAATAACGTAATTAACCTGGTTTAGCACAACAAATTAATTAATCGCAAATGCAATTGCTTCAATATTGTGATATTCAATATGTAACCAAATATATAATTATTCAAATGTCCTATTGCCATATCACATCTAGGTTACTACTCAGCCCATAGGTTAAATCTGAATGTGTGAAGATCTTACCATTTTGCTAATGGAAGCTTGGGTATCGCCGAGGTGACGGGCTCTCTAGGTTACCTATCTGACAGCTAAGAGTAGATGTAGTAACTGGTACCAGTAGATGTCGCGCTCAAGTATTTATAACGTTCTACCGGAAGCGGTTGCCAGATCAGATCAAAATGATCCACCCTAGGCATAGAGCAAAACCCTGAAAGAATACCGTATGCATATTTATGGAAATCTGAACAAAAACAAAAGATAAAAAGACCAGTCAGTCAGCATAACATAGAATATTAAATATTCATAAACATTATAACTATCACATCCATCCATATGAGGTGCAAGTTAGGTCCACACATTGAACACCAGTCTTTATCGATAGTCAGAAGAATATGTTTAATAAAAATAATTAAACCTCAATTTCCTCTATAGAACTTCATAGAAAGTAATCCAATAAATTACAAATGACTTTAAGACACGTTCTCCTACTACATAAAGCAGTATTTGACTACACATACCACAACTTGCAAATATTGCAACTGTCAAATAAAGCAACAAAAAAGACTTCAAGGTGACAGTTAGGATATTATCAAGCAAAAATAATAATAATAAAAAAAAAACAATACAAAGAAAAATCATACAAAGGCAATAATTCTAGTTTTATCATCTCAGCGACCACTTTACACATTAACCTCCATGTACAGCAGTAGTGTGGCGTTTTGTAGTCCTTTCATACTGGTCAGTTTCTTGGTGTCTGTGTTTACAACAGTTTATGCCGCTTCTTGCACTTGCAGTGCATTGGAGTCCTTGCACACCGTACAAAATATCAAATAATATAAAAAGCAAAAACAAAGCAAAAAATGATGAGTTGACTAAACCTTCCAGTATCACTTGGTTTTCAAGAAAGCTATTCAAATGTCAACTCACATCTCATTGATGGGCTGACAAGACAAGCATGTGTCAACAAAAATAGTCAGGTAAATCACATGATGGTACTAGATGCTTAATAGAGTGCAGCTGTGGGTGTACAAAACAATGAGAACATCCTTTCATTTTATCGCTGAGACGTAAAAAAAAGTCAAGTGTTACTTGAGGAAAACTAAAATCGTTTGCATTGCAATCCAAAAACCAAGATGAGGTCTACAAGACAACTCCTCTACAGGAATCAGTTATTAGAAATTAGCTGACTTTTCAGTCTGGGTGTGTAGACGAGAGTTGTTATTGGTTTAAGCTGCAGTTGACTGGTTTCCCTTCTGCAACACCTGAAGCACTAAGATAATACAAAGGACTTCTCCACCGCCCGTGGAAGAGTTTAGACACCTGGCTGTCCTCAATTTAAAGAAAACTTTCAAAAATGTGTTTAACAGTCCACTGTATACCAGCAGTCCAAGAGGAATTGCAGCTTTCTACTAGACAGAATTACAAAAGGTACTTCGGTTTGAGTGAATTCCAGTGTAAGCGGCTGTTATGTTTACAGCCTAAATTAACACAGCCGTTATATTTGCGGAGAATGCAAAGCAATGGAAGTAGAAAACAACAGAAACACAAGGGGTTGGTAGTGAGGAGGCACTTCTACATGTCTAGATGAAGGACCACAGGTAAGGACTACAGCCAACGTGTATACACACACAGACAGACAGACCACTTGTCAATTCCGAGTAATACAGCCGATAAATCAAGCCCTTCCTAAATAACCTGGCAAAATGTACAACTCAATACTTGATCAATGACATTTACTGCAATTTTAGCATCTTAGCCGTTACGTCTTTTACTATTACTTTAAGACTTGAGTGGGTTACAAACATGTTTTACACATCCAGAGGGAAGCAGAACATAGCTATTCCATCACAATGGACATTTCCATTCGTCATTACCTCCTTTTACATCAGGATAAGCGTCTCATGCTGACAATTAACACACAGAGCATAATGTTTTGCTGGTAGCATAGGGTCAGTGGATCAACAGGCCACTCCAGAGGACCCAGAGGACACAGGCAGAGCACAGTGAATGGAAGATCTCAATAATGGCCATACACACACACAACTCACATCAATGCATGCACATTCATGGATATACACAAGCATGCAGGTTAGTAATACACAGTCAAACAAGCCAGGGGTTGTAATTCTCGCCATGTGCCCTTTTTTACTGAGGGAGACAGAACAATTAAAATTCCATTTTTGGCAAACAGTATGATTATGCTGCGTTTACAGTAGTTTTGTTTTCCGTGGACCCACAAGCCGTAGTTAATGACAATAGATGTAAAAGTGAGACATCCAGCCTAATAATGGGAGCTAAAGTGCACCTTGGAATAAACTATATGTTTACGTAGTTTTTAGTGCGGGTAAAAAAAACACAAAAAAACGACATCTTAGAATGACGGCACACAGATCATTGTACACTTGAAAAGATAGTGGCTGACTTCCTAATTGACAAAGTAACACTTCTTCACAGCAGGACCCTCTATTGTTTAAAGATTGGTGAGTTTCTGGTAATTTCCTAAAAAGCCACTGTTCAGTTTGACATGAAGAGAAGCAGTGAGCAGGAGGATGGAGCAGTGTTGTGGAAAATGGCCGACAGGGGACCTACAGCTACAGTGACATTCATTAGCTGCCCGTGTTATTGCTGACTTATCCAAAGTATGATCTGCAAAGCATAAATGTCAAGGAATCTGGAAAAGTATATTTACAAGATAAACCAAAATATTTGTCAAGTTAAATCCCAAACGCTGACCCAGACACTGAAAATATATTAATAGTACAGCTCGATGGGAGCGTTTTATGTAGTTTCACTTTTTTAATAAAATTAAATCCTGACATGGTAATTACAATAATGCCATTCTGATTTCTTTAATCTTCTGGTTGGTTGTAATTATACATCGTCGCGTGATACGAGTCCACAGAGATCAGAAATCTACTAAAGTGTGACATGCAAAATGTCTCTCAAAACAAGATTGTACCTTGTGAACAAACACTGAAATTTTATTTCAGTTATTTTTTGAGTAATCTTTTCCTATTTTTTTGTTGCTTTTTAGTCTTTATTACACAACATCTCAGTTAGTTCTTGTATTTACATAAAAAGAATCCACAACATAAGTGCAGGAAAATCCATCTATATGTGTGTATATATATATATATATGTGTGTGTGTATATATATATATATACATACACATACACACACATCTATATATATATATATTTATATATGTATACATTTCTAAGCAATACATAAATATATTTATATTTAGAGATTCAAGCAGTCAGTTGTCGTCGCTAGAGTCAGAATCGTCTGACGAGGACGAGGAGCTCCCGGACTCTGACGAAGAGGCTTTCCCCGAGCCCTCGGGGCCGCTGGTGTCCTTCTGCTCCTCCTCCTCCTCGCCTTCCTCATCCTCCTCCTCATCCAGCGCGTCCTCTCTTGCCTGCGCCGCCGGCCGCTCCGTGTCCCTCGGCGACGGCTTGGACGTGGGCGGTGCGGAGGGGGGCGAGGGGTCGGCGGCGGGGGGGGTGGGGAGGTTAAGGCCGGGCGTGAGCAGCATCCCTGGGTAAAGCATACTGGACAGTAACAGCGGGTTGAGAGGCAGCGGCCCTGCTGAGGCAGCTGAAGCACTTAGTGGGGAGGAGGAGGAGGGGGGGGGGCTGGGGGAGGAGGCGGGCTCACCGCAGCCCTCTGTCCTGTCTCCCTTGGTGTCTGAGGTGTGGGGCGGGGCTTTGGAGGCGGGGGGCTCCCCTGCTACCGCGCCAACGCTTCCCTTGGCCAAGTCCTCACAGCCTGCCCCTGCCACGCCCTCCTGGGGGGCCTTGCCCAGCAGGCCACCCACGCCCAGCAGGCTGGGCAGCCCGGTCATGCCAGAGAGCATCATGGGGAACATGGCGGCCAGGTTGCTGGTGTCGGCCGGCAGGCCCATGAGGCCGGCGGTGAGCTGCAGGCTCTGCAGGTTCTGCTGGAAGGCCTGCAGGCTGCTCAGGTCCATGCCGGACAGCAGGCCGTTGGCCAGCAGGGGGCTGAGGCCCAGCGCTGAGGTGGACGAGTTGGCTGCTGCGCTGGCCGCCGCCTTGGCCAGGGGGTTCTTGGGCCGCCGGCCTCGCCGGCTCACCTCCTCTGGGACGATGGGGCCCGTCAGGATTCTGTCAAACATGCTCTCTGGCAGGTAGCCCTGTCACACACACACACTCATTGTCAGATTCCTAAAGATTGTTTAGCCCTCCCACTGTCCTATGGGTCAAAATGACCCCAGTAGAAGGCGCCAACCACAACACAGACATGTGACATGCCGTGGTTGGTGCCTTCTGCTGGTAGTGCATTTGAAACCCAAGGACAGCGAGAGGGTTAAAGGGACACTCCTCCATTTCAGCAAACATCTGAGCAACGTCATGATCAGTGGACCATGGTTGAATGATCAGTGTGGTTGCAGACGTTTAAGACAGGGACATTGTCAAAGGAAGGTGAAGGTGAGCTCACCGACTGCTTGACCACATCAGCCCACTCAGGTGGGACTCCGTACTCTGGGTTCTCCTGAAGGAACCGACACAGGTCCTTCAGAGGAGGAGCGAAGGCACCTCCAACCTGCAGCCAACATGAAACATCAGCCTCCGTGTAGGAAATAAAAGCCTAGCTAGCAGTCCATACAATGCATAACCTGAAGACAATCTATAGCCATGTCAACAGCCTAATGTTAAATGTTTAGTGCCCTAACACACACACACACACCTTGCGCGCGTTCCTGCGGTTGATGATCTGGACCCGCTCCTCTCCTGTCAGACTGTTCACGTCGATCTTGTTGGGGTTTCGACAGCGGTGTCTCTTCTGCTTGGGCCGCCCGTCCTGGAAGTGGAACGCCATCTGCATCTTATTCACCCCCTGCAAAACACACCATCATTACAAGGAACACATCTGGCAGGAAACACATATTTCTCTAAACATGTCAATAGTTCCTTCAAAACTATCTAACTGGAATTGAATGAATGGGACAGTTGCATATATTCTTTCAAACATATTACATTCTTCCTGGATCTGAAAATGGAAACCCTTCAAACAGCTGAACAGCATCTACTGCAGTGTTAAACAACAATGTGTGCCTCATTTAGGTAGGAGGACATAAGCAGACTCACAGGGATGAAGGCTCCTGTGTCGGCCACAAAGCCAGGGTGCTCCTTCAGCCACTGCTCCAGGTCTTTCCTCTGGGGGGCGTCGTCTCCAGCCAGCCGCGTGCCGTCTTTCAGGTTGATGACTGGGACCCTGCTCTCTGTGTCCGTGGGGGCCTGACTGGGACCCTGTCCATAGCTGGCTGCAGGGGCCGTGGGCACACCCACCTGACCAATCCCCCCCCAGCCTGGGGGAACCTATGGGGGCAGAGCAGCAAGGAGGGGGACGGTGGTTGAGTGTAAAATGTATATAGAATACGTACAATGTTTAATTCATAGTAGTGACACTGATCAGTCCAGAGTTTATACAAAGCAGTGTATCAAAATAATATAATCAAAGTGAAATATTTTAAACCAGAGAACCTAAAATGGAAGCACTGTAAATATAAGGGTTCTGTTGGAGCTAAAAGCTCACTCCTCAATTGTGATATAGAGCCTGCTGAACCCTAAATGTCCTCCCCAGCTCAGTGTACGGTATGCAGTCTGCTTTAAAAACACAAATGAGCTAGCAATGATTCAACTATCCATGGAAGTACACGTCTTTGGGAGGGCCATGTTAAAACTGGTTTAACCCTCCCGCTGTCCTATGGGTCAAAATGACCCGGTGCACTCGCCAGTAGCGGGTGCCAACCACAACACGGACATATGACATTTCGCGGTTGTCTTCCTCTGCTGGTAGTCTGCTGAAAACCTTAGGACAGTGGGAGGGTTAAAGTACAAGGACACTTACAGGATTGTTAAGAAAATCAACAGTGTGGTGTAAAACAAGATGACAGAGGTCTAGCGTACCTGCTCGGGTGCGGCCGGGACTCTGTTCTTGTTCATGAAGAGCAGATCCATCCCTTCCACATTCTTCCTCCTGCCTCTCCTCCTCTTCACCCCCGGCTGGCCGTCCAGCGCTCCATTCAGCCTCATCTGACCTGCAAGGCCACCTGGGAGCATTGTAGCACAGCCTGTCAGCTCAACACACTCCACACTATACAGACTATGTGCACTTTCTTTTACTGCTGCAAAATACAACCTTTCATTATTATTATTAGTCACATTATCTTTTATTAGAATATAGTTGGTTTATTGTATTATTGTTGTTATATTGTAGTACCTCTACTACAATTAATAGTGAGTTAACATGTCTTCTTGTTGATTCCCACCAGTATAGGCAGTAAAAGGAGTGTTGCTGCCAGCTGGTGGCTGTGAAGGACACTGCTAGTATTTAATGTTAAGGTATAGTGCACCTTGTTGGAGGCTGGCCTGTGGCTTGGTGAGGTCAGCAAGCCCAGTGTCCGAGGCGGTCTGCAGGTCATGAAGTCGAGCGAGGTACTGTTGCTGGGCCTGAGGGCCCTCCTCAGACTCCAGGGGCCTCTTCAGAGGTAGACCCCCCTGCTTCTGGAAGGTCAGCTTCAAGCCCCCCTCCTGCTGCATTGACAGTCAGACGTGGGAGAGAGCAATTTAGATTGACAGGATATACCTTTGCAGTGCCATGTAAATATGGAGCTCAGCTGTCTTCAAAGGCATATGTCGTCCTCACTAAATGATGTAGGATTTATTAAACAGTTTTTATTTTTATGTATTGTGTTACTCATATTTAAAACGAGTAACTCAATTGGCTGGTTAGTCAGGAATTGATAAAAATGTTTTATGAAAATGAAAAGAAAAACAAACTCATGTATTTCCAGTTAGTGGAAGGGAGGGAGACACTGGGGAGATGCTAACGGTTCTATCTGAGACGAAGCCTGGTTAGGTCACAGGGTCACTATATCAACATATTTACAGCGTTTAATCAGAATTTGAGTGGTTCAAGAAATTCGGGGAAAAACATTGACAATATTGTCATATATTGCCTGGAACAACACAACAGCAGTAAGCACATGAAAGGAAGTGGGGAACCCGCAGAGTTAATCACCATGTTGCCCACGGGCATATGTGAGAACGCCCAACGATCAAGTCTTAATTTCAACCAGGCTGGAGGCCTTCAGTCTAGAGAGGCTCCACGCTAAACCTCCTCATTATATCCTTATGAGTGAGTGATTTCTGATGCTCTAATCACACAGCTTCAGAGCCCAATTCAAATCAAGCGTGTGGGAATTTAAAGTGGGTGGGGAAGCTGCTATTAAATTAATCCCTCCTCCAGCCAGCCAGTCCAAACCGCTAATCGGGGCCAGCGGAAGGAGAGCAACATGCTGAACGCTGACAACCACCGGTCACGGTACAGGGAGCTGCAGAGCAGAGCAGAGTGAAGGATTGTGGGAAGAAAAAGGATGTGGGAGCGAAAACGAAAAATCAACATACATCGTTGAGTTTGACTGAGAACTCCTTGTTTTCAGCAACATGCTTGGTCACCTTTGACCCCTGTGGCGAGGCGGAGGGGTCCTCGCACAGGCTATTGGCGGCGCTGTCCAGCAGCTTGGTGGTGTAGAAGGACGCCACGGCCCCGCCCGGCTCATACGCACGCCTTGTGCCCGGCCACTTGCCCTTCAGCACGGCCTGGCAGACGCTGTCCAGACGGTTGATCATCACCCGGTCCTGCAGGACGGACAGACAGTGGTCAGTGTGTGCTTCAGTCTACGTGGGCAACAGCACATATCACATGTACTGTATGTGCACCACTGTACTGGACTGTGGTGGGGCATCCCAGATCACCCAAGAGTAACCAATAAAACAAACACATGTAAAAGGCAATTATAGATAACAACAAATAAATCATAATAATCAAAATAAGCTGTTAAACTGATGATTACAATATCACGGTTTGTAACCCCCCTTTGCTTAAGATTTAATTAGGGCATTATAAAAATAGGTCACCCTACCAGAATTAATATTAGATTGACAGACAAGTCTTCAGAACAGAACACCTCAGTGACTACAGGAACCAGGGCAGTGTTCTATGGACAGGTGCGTTGCTTACCTTGGGCCAGTAGGAGGCAGCAAGCATGTATCCCCCTTGGAAGTGATTAGCAGAGCTGGCAGTGCCGTTCTCCGCCACATGGCTGTCTTGTGTTTCGTCCTGCGTCGTGCTGAGGGAAGCCACGCTGTCCTCGTCGAAACCCTTTACAGCTGCAGCTGCCGCCACTGTTGACCAGACAACACCACACTCAGAGACAGAGGTAGTGTCACTGCTGCTGATACTACTACTACTACTAATACAACTACTACTAAAACAATTACCGCTCATACAACTACTACTACTAATACAACTGCTGCTGATACTGCTACTGCGGATACAACTACTACTAAAACAACTACTGCTGATACAACTACTACTAAAACCACTACTGCTGATACAACTACTACTAATACAACTACTACTACTACCACCAATACAACTACTGCTGATACAACTACTACTACTACAACTAATACAACTACTGCTGATACAACTACTACTACTAATCATACTAATACAACTACTGCTGATATAACTACTACTACAACTACTACTAATAATACAACTACTAATACAACTACTGCTGTTACAACTACTAATACAACTACTACTACTACAACTAATACAACTACTGCTGATACAACTACTACTACTAATCATACTACTACAGCTAGCAGCTGATACTGCTACTAGTGCTGCTACTACACCAGGCCTCAAAACGTTATTTAACAAGGTAAATATATGTTGTTATTGACCAAAGGGAGTCCTTGCAACCAACACACAACAATGGAACAATAGTGTGTGTGTACACATGCACACAATGCGGCTTCGATTGAATTAATAGGTATAAAATTAAAGCTTTGCCCTGCCTGTAGAAGAGTGTTTCGCACCTTTCTTCTTGCCCTCTTCTCCCTCGCTCTCGCTGCCTTCCGAGGACGAGGAGGAGGAAGACGAGGAGGAGGAGGACCCGGACGAACAGGAGGAGGAGGAGGAGGAGGAGCTGGAGCCGGACCTGGAGGTGGAAGACGAGGAGGAGGACGAGGAGGAGGAGGAGCGAGAGGAGGAGCTGGAGGAGGAGCGAGAGGAGGACATGGAGCCCCGCCGGGCCTCTTTGCGGCCCCTTTTGCCAGACTTCTTGGGCTTCCTCTCAGTGGAGTTGGGCGTCAGGGGCTTGGTCCTCGCCGCCACCATCCGCTTCTCGCTCTCCCCCTTCACCTCCTCCCCGGTGGGGGTGGCGGGGGCCAGAGGAGGGAGGCTCCAGCTCCCCCCCTGCTTCTCCTTGCTCCCCTCCCCTTCTGAGGCCGGCTCCTCCTTGGGAGCGGCCGGCGCGGGCTCGGCGTCCCGCGGGGTTGGGCGGGGCGGGGAGCCTGCGGAGGGGGCTGGGGGGTGCGGCGTGGGGGCGCGGGCGTGCTGCTGGGCCGGCCTGGTCTGGCTGTAGCTGCGCTGGGCCGTCATGAAGCCCAGCTCGGGGTCGCGGAGGATGTGGTAGTCCGTGCGGCTCACGCCATGCTTGGCCGCCCCCACCAGCAGGTCCCGGTCGTGGGCGCCCGGCTCCCACCACACGGGCAGGTCGGAGCTCCGCTGGCACAGGGCCAGACGCTCGTACAGCAGCGGGTGCCGCAGCACCTGCTCCCTCACCTGGCGGAGCAGCTCCACCCGGTACAGGGTGCGAGATGCTCGCTCCTCTGTGATTGGCTGGATGGACAGGGACGGGTCCACATTGGCGTCTGGGACAGCGAGTTGGCAGAAAGCAGAGAGGGAGAGAGAGAGAGAGAGAGAGAGAGAGAGAGAGAGAGAGATTTAGGTACAGTCACAGATCTGTCTGTTTCACATCTGTCCACTAATGATTAACCTTCATACTGCAGGGTCAGTGTTTACTGAGGCACTATCAATTTAAAACATTTACAACAGGATCTTATGTCACACAATTGAGGCATTTCTCATGACTGCATGACCTGGCCTTTAAATGCAGTAAGTTGTACTTGCATTTGGCTCAATACGCAGCAAAAGTCAGTCTATTTCAACATATCTTACAGCAGACATTCACTTTGACTAAATAAATAACAGCTTATTTAGTCAACTCTGACTTTCTCAACAGGGCTACAGGAGTAGGTCTGTAGCCTGGGAACTTGTTCTCTGTAGTTAAGTAGGGTTTATCAGTGGGTGTGTGGGTGGGTGACCTCTGACCTCCGTCTTTAGGCTGCAGGCGACACACCCGTCGGCACATGGCAGTGAAGGCCCACAGGTATTTCTGTAGGCTCTCATCTGTCTTCTTGTGCAGCCGAGCCATAGCCCTGAACTTGGTCCAGTCAAAGCGACCCAGGTCTGGGTCAAACACCACACCGAATGTGGACACCACGCGGTAGAAGTCAGCCTCCTCGCGCCTTGTCCATCTGACCAAAAGGAAAAGGCCAAGAGAGAAGTTAAAGGACCCAATTCTGTCACCGTCGTAGAAAGAATTTTAAGAGGATTTCTGACATATTTAAGCAAAGACATGTAACCTAATAAAATCCAATATCTGATTAATCTGTATTATTCTATATACATATTACTATTCAACAAGATGTTATATGTCTATTTATTTTCTATCAAACATTTGTTTATTAACATAACAGGAATTGTGGCATTTGTACTGGTAAAACTATATATATATATACACACAGCACATAAACAGACATTAAAATAACAATGCCACTTTCAGTTTAGGTCTTTTTGGTGCCACCTACAGTAATAAAGTGTAAGAACAAGCAGCTCTAGTGTTTATATTTAGCTGTGCTGCTCATCTCTGGTGGCCCAGCAGACCCCTTTAAGCTCCTTTAAGGTCACTGGTCTCACCTCTGCTGCCGTTCGATCTTCGCAGCCATTTTAGGATTGAGTGTGTCGTTGAGGGCGGGGGGCAGCGGGCAGAGGGGAGCGGCCATCATCAGGGCCTGTGGGGTGTAGGTCTGGACCTGGGTCTGGGTCTGGTGGATCTGAAGGATCTGCCGGCTCTTGGTGTAACGCTGTGAGGCTGTGATGAGGCGCCTCAGGCGAGCAGTCAGCACCGAGGAGGATGGCCAGTAGGCGGCGTCACTCTCCATCACCTGAGCTATATCTGGTAGAAGCACAGGAGGGGTACAGATACACACAATAGGTTGTACAGTACAGTGTATACCATTTATAGTGTCTACAATGGCACACTAAGTAAGTCAACTCTCATTTAATACACAAAGTATACATACCAGTAGTGCGCCAACAAAAACAAATTTTAATATGTTCAAATTAACATTCTGACACGTGTGTTGAATTAGTTCTACTCATTAACCAATTTGGAGAGCTGGGCATAGGTTTCTTTTATTTATACTATGTTTTGCTGTAACATTGTGAGCTAG
>JAODUG010000018.1:6008446-6024550 GCA_027564795.1 Aphredoderus sayanus | reverse complement strand
ACTCATTAACCAATTTGGAGAGCTGGGCATAGGTTTCTTTTATTTATACTATGTTTTGCTGTAACATTGTGAGCTAGCAGCTTAACCAAATAAAGAAATATTACACAAGTTGGGTATCATATAACGAGCATCAATGTACCATGCCCATTCCTAACTGAAATATTACATTTTAGTTGGATATGGAACAGACACTATTTTGAAAACAAACATTGAAAAGGCTTTTTTTGTGCACTTACATTACAGCAGTGATTTAAGTACCTTTTGGTATGACAATAACAATCATCTGAATGACAAGTAGGGAATAATTATTACGGGAGTACAATTACTCACCACCAGCGTTGTCGCTAACGACCAGGTCTCCAGGAGATGAGGCATCATCCTGAAAGCAGAGAGGCTTATTGTGTTTTCGTAGAAAGACAAGGCCATTTCTATTATTCAATCAAGATCAAATAACGGTTAGTCATTTAGCTAATCACAAAATCTCAGAAACAGTATTCTTTTATCAAGAGGACAAGCTATGCTTACCTCCATGTCGTCTTTTAGCAAGGCTGGGGCAGGCTTGTATTCTGGGTCATCCACGTCCCTGAACATGGATAACAAGACCCAGTTAGTAGCGGTCAACCAAGGTGACTGGCAGCACAGCTGGGATCCACTCCAAAACACCCACTCAACGTTTAACCATTGTGTTGTACACGGATAAAGTATGCAATGCATACGTATATGTGTATATAATCTCCAAATGCAGGGATCTGCATCTTATGTGAGAGCTTTCTTACTGGAGGGCAAATAGAAAATTACAACCATAAATTCTTTCAGTATGAAGAATTATTTTGGTAGTTTAAATGCACTCACTCACAGAAACTCTTTAGAGCATACTTGTGGCACCAGTGTACAGTATGTGTGACTAGTTCAAGGATTCTCAATAACTTTTAGATACGTGCTACTTTTTAGCTCAGCTTTATGCTAGAAGATATAATGCAAAATGTGTGGAATAAATCTGTTTATATTGTTTAGCAAGGTAGCGTAACATGTTGCCATATTCAAACACATATTTGGCTAATTAGCAGCGCTATATACAAATTGTAAGAACATTTTTAATTATTTTTTGGATAAAGGCCATTCGGCAACCATAGGATAAGAAGGAAATCATTGTTAGTTATACTATATGTAAAACATTTTGTTTCTTCTATCGTGTCTCTGTGCCAGGGAGATGTGGCTTGCAACATGGTATTGAAAGTCAGTTTACGTTGAGGTGTGTTTAATGCATAGAACCACATCCCTCTGGCAAAACAAAACAACACAAGGTAGAACAAATGCCACACAAGTATTTGCAATCACTGTTGGCTCCAGGTCAGTACCCACCCATCCATGAAGTCATTGGCTCTCTGTTCTGCAGCAATGGCCTTCTCATCGGGCCTTCCTACACGCTCCAGGAAGCACAGCGCAGGATCCGCACGTACAGTGTTATACTTCTCATAGCCTGCCAGACACAGTGGTGCAAGTTAACTAACTTGATGCATAGAACCTGTAAATACTGTATAGAAACCAGGCTGCTTTCCCATAGCCTTCTGATATTCATATTCACTATGAAACGCGATATGTTTCATAGTGTTACCTTAACCAATGTTAAATGCAGTGTTTTGTTTCAATGTGAGGTCAACCAAAAACAAAACAAAAAACAGATACCTTAAATAAACAAAATATTACACTTAATAATACATATAATTATTGTTACATATACTTGTATTCCTTCAATTAAATATACTCCATTAATTAGCATTTTCATCAAATAGGAGAATTAGCAGTTAAGATTAAATCCTTTTCCTCGATGTTTCGTTTATGATACCGGGGTGTCCCAGGGGGTCTCACCATGCTTGTAGACGCCCAGCAAAAGACACTTGTCCGAGACTGCATCCCACCACAAGGCCGGCAGCTCAGAGTGGTCTGGCTCAGGGACCCAGATGTTGATCTCACTGAATAAGACAATGACAATGAGCAAGACCTTTATTACAAAAGGACATGTATAGATAGATCACTGCAATGAAACACTACACAAAAAGACATAACTGTGTCAATGACTATGGGAAAACACATTTAGCTTACATGATTGAGGGAAACCCTTGTGAACTGACTTGTAATATCTGTTTAATCTAATTTCATGGTATTATTAGCCATCGATAGTGATGACAAACCACTGTGTGAATCAGCTCTGTAATGGTGAACAACAGCTTCACATCTGGCCAGCGGGTGGCGGTCTAGAGCTTTGGTATTCCTCTTCTTTCTCAAGGCGTGCTCAGGAACTGCTTCTCATTTCAACAAGTTGCCATCTCATTTACACTGTATTTTAAAAATGTCTACTACATAAAAGACTAAACTATCATCGGCACTAGACAAAAGATAAAGATAGCCACAAACTAACACATTCTGTTTTTGCAGAGCAGTTAGCAAAGAGAGCACAACCAGTGATGCAGCTCCCCATTTTGCTTATGCTTCTTATAAACGATTACATTAAACGCTACATAGATTATTTATCTAATGTGTGTCTTGTGTACCAGGTCAGGACAGCCCATCGGTGTTTGTCTTTCTGAACAAATCGGATAAGAAATAAAGTGACTCATATTATGCATATCTGATTTGTCTCTCTGCCAATGGAAAAGAAAAGCCTCAACTAGGTGTGTAGTTCATCTGTCAGATACAGCGGATGGAAGTTGAGCTCACCTGGCATCTACGCCGTCCAGGACATTCTGTGACTGGTTTCCTATCACCTCTTGTTTCAGGTAGTACAGCATTCTGACGCGCAGCAGCACCCTGCACACAGACAGGCTACCGGTCACAACCCACAAATGCTGAGCTGACAGAACGTACAGCGAACACACACACACACACAGACACACTCACATGCCACAGCACGTGTTGCAGAACGCACTTTGTTCCTTAATGCATGAAAAAGCATGGCAGAAATATTTGCCTTTCACTTATGAATTAACACTTTATGATCAAATCTCACCAAGCCATAATATATGCATGGCCATGGCCTAAATCTAATTATTTACATGTTCTAAGTTTTATAATTTGAGTAATCACACAATTGTGATCAGATTGTGATATATGGCAACAATATTTGACTGGAACAGCAATAATATTTTTATATCAGTTTGTCAATTGATATCCACTGAATCATTAAACTTTTAGGCTATCTCTAGACATCACATTTTGATCTTGGTAGATAAACAGTCATACAGTTAAATGTGGCCCTAAAGCAACAATATGTAACTAATTTTGTAACTTAATTTACCTGGTGGAAAAAACCTTCAAAATAAATTTTGACTTGTAATAGAGATCATTTTGACATATTCTTTGACTTGTAATAGAGAGAATGGCATCTCTGTCAATGGACCTCCACGCATGGAACCCCAGATATTGCAACACTCCAGATATAACTTTGATGGAAAGTCAAACCTTCTGTAAGAACTGCATAATTCTTCTGGGAACACGGCAAACTACCAACTATAGTTCTTCAGCTAGTAGAAGCTAGCTCGGTATGCTCTGTAAGGACATAATTTTACCTGGTGAAGTTTCACTGATATTAAGAACCTCTTTTCACAGAGACCTAGTCAAAAAAGCAGCATACAAAGGACAAATAACTCAGAATTGAGAATTTTAAATATATACATAAAAATACATCTGTAAAATAAAATACAATGAGAAGCATGGAACACTTCTTTAAAAGTAGGGGTCAAAATGCTTAAATCCCTGCGGTTCATTGACAAATTATAGCTTTAAAACAGGCGATTACACAGACATTTCAGAGGAATCTAGGAAGCCACCTGATAAGTAAATCTTGGACTGGCTTTTACTAACTGAGCCAAACAAAAACACAGTTGCAAACTGTTTATACTGTCCTGGTGTTAACTGTTACGATCTGTCTCACCACTAATGGGAAAATAACTAATCTGCCAGCAGAGTGTATGTCCCTGCCAATGTACTTATGAACGTGTACGTTACACAGACTAACCTTATCGGTATCATCCCTATCTCACTGAGAGTTTTCTCATTTTGACAGATTGCCAAAATCTAAGCTCATCTAGTCCCATTTCAGGATATAGCATGCAAAGAAATATATTAATCTCATCCCATTACAGAATAGTTACAGTACACCGCTACTCCATAACCTACACTGTAAAATTAGGGGAGCATGAAATGATACCATGTTTACAATAGAATATGCTATCCATTTGAACGCTACGGTAGCATTTTTCAACAAATGCATCAACTGCTTCTGCAATTTGTATTTACGGCAGTGAATAACACTCCACAACTGTAAGGGGATCCCAATACCAAAAAACACAAATATATAATGGGGCTCTAAGGAAATGGCTAATATGGGGCCTTCAACTATAATATGGGCACACAATGAGTCATTAGTATGAGACGGCAAATAGGAAATCACAGGCGGTGGATGAAATGCTGTTGCCATGGTTCTCAGATGGGAGGAGTGTGTGTGTGTCTTTAAGGTCTGGGCTGACAGGCTGTTGACAGGCTGAGTCACCAACTCTGTGACGCGTGAGAGCACAGCCCAGCCTACAGACATGGAGGAGAGGCTGAGAGAGCGATGGGAGGGAGGGGCATAGCCGTGCTGTAGCCAAGGTCCCATGTCAATATGCCAAGACAACGTGTTACAGTGAATCATGCTCATGTCTTCCAGGGTTGTCATTTGTACAGTAGTTTATATTAGTGGATAAATCATTTATACCTTGAAACATGATTAACCTTAACATGGTTACATGATAATTGTTTTAATTAAATAAGCAGGTATTATCATTGTACATTGTTGCCATAATGAAATGAGTGGCCAGCATTTTAAAAAGTGAAACCAAATCTGTTGCTACTCTCGTGTCACAGATAAAGTGTTACAATTTTGCATTCCGACAATCTATATAAATTGTTTAATTTAACTATTAGAGTCAGCTGTAGTGTGTCAAGTAGTTTATAGCAGTAGCAAGGCACACCCTGTCTGACACACTGACAGTCAGACAACCAGTATTCAAAAATAAAGGGTCCACAATCATATCTCAATGGATGTGTCAGTGCAGCTTTA
This sequence comes from Aphredoderus sayanus, assembly GCA_027564795.1. Lineage (NCBI taxonomy): Eukaryota > Metazoa > Chordata > Actinopteri > Percopsiformes > Aphredoderidae > Aphredoderus > Aphredoderus sayanus. Next base: position 6,019,452 of record JAODUG010000018.1, on the reverse strand, counting down.
TTACAGATGAGCTTCGTCTGTGATTGTAAGGGTTCTGAGCAGGAAAACTATGGGGCAGTTATGTGGCAGTTTGTCTGTCAGAGTGATGGAAGGCTCACCTGAGCAGAGACCAGAGAGGACTGTAATAAAATAATGTGCTGAACTGTCTAAAGCCTCCTCTACTCTACTCTCCTATCCCATCCCACCGCCTCCTCTCCTCCCCCTCCCCTCTAATCTCTTCTCCTCTCTGGGCTGGCCCAGAAGCAGCTGCTGTTTCCTCTGGCTGTCAGCAAGGCCCTTCATCTTCCTCTGTGTGACTCACCCAGACAGGCCAATGTGTGCGTGTGCGGTTAGATCTCAGAATGGCACACAAGTAGTGGAGCGTCTCAGTACAACGCTTGCACACACACACACACACACACACACACAGTCTGCCAGTATCTCTCACCTCTCCTCCATCTTGAATCGTTATACAGTAAAAAGCAAGTTCCTAAATTATTTCATATTGCAATGCTTATAATGCCTTCATTAAGTCTTCAACACAATCAAAGCATTCTATAAAATATAATGTTCTATTATAACTATGCTATAATGCATCAATAAATACAATATGGAAGGTCCCTACAGAGGACATCTAAATTAACATTAAATTACATGTACATTATATGGTTAACCGTTTAATGAAGATTATATAAGAAACACGTAAAAGTCACAAACAGCTACCCACACTAGTGCTGAGTTACTTCAAATAATGACTGAATTGATACTGCACTTGGAGATGTATGCAGATTGTTACGTCCAATTATATATTAGATTTATTTGACTGGGGTGGGTTGAAAGATATTTTTATATTGTAGTTCAATCCCTTCATCATGTCCCAACTTAATTCCCTGATTCAAGAAAAATTGTCAACAGCTAGCCATTTCACAAGGACTGTAATATTAGAACTAAAATTGCAGGTGTCCTCCCACTTTTCCAGCTGTGTCCATTTATCTCTTGCCATACAGTATCATACCATTGACCACAAGCTGATAGTGACAATTACTTTTCAGTAGCACAGTAAATGATCCTCACATTTTCTAAATGTCTGAAGGTTTATTATTATTATCTGATTATATTACATTCATCCAGACTTGAAAAATGTAGCAGAATCATTTTTGTGCTCCCCTTCCTGGGTTTGCCTTGTTCAGCCTTCAGTAAACACTGCAAACAGTGCAGTAAGTGTAATAATGAATAATACCAGTGGCATACCTACGTGACAATACTATAAGCACATTTATGAATATTTTCTTAGACTACTGTAAACCAGAGTAATTGAATAATGTCACACCATTGAAGACCCCTCGTACCAGATGCACGTTCCTGTTAAGGAGACTGGGGTGCCTCTGCCTCATCAATCAGATTTCTGGCTTGTGGGGTAAAAACGCAAAGGTCAGCAAAGCCCGCTGAGTGTGTCCCCGTCTGACCATAGCATCAGACAATACCTGGCTTCAGCACTACTGGGCCAAGAACAATAGGGAACAATAGGGAACATTCGGTGGAAACCACAGCTTGTGTGTTCAAAGCCCTGTGGACAAGCCTCGCTCTTTAGAAAGAGGCTGCTCGTCTCAAACTTTTGGACAAGCGAACCCCAGAAAGAAGTGTTGCATAGCTTGCAAGCTATGCAACAAATGTTTATAAAATGTGATTACAAACTATCATAATTACCACTGTAGAAACATGCTCCTTTTATTAAAGGATATTAAATCATGACCCCCAAAAAGATCTCACAAGCCTTTGGTAGGTCTAGACACACTTTGACTACCATCACTTCCATCCCTTTATTCTCTGTGCCCCTATCTGAGGAAAAAATAGATCTATGACGGCCATTAGCTGGGTTAAAATCTCATTAAGGTTCGTATCAGTCAGCTGGCCACAATGTGATGCACGACCATAATGAATCAGTGGACTGTCGCCTCCAATAGAGGCTCCACTACCTCCTAATTAAGGCTGCTTAGAGGTGCCAGACTCAAAATGTGTGCCATGTGCAATTATCATTTCCTACAGTAAGGCTGCATGCTATTAAAGAAATAGTGACAAAACACTAAGTTTTAACCAAATAAATGACCTGTCAGTTGGCCTAACAGAATAAATGTTTTAAACCATTCACATTCTCTCTCATATGTACTTCCACGAACACAAACAAAACCGTCACAGCTGTTGTTCTAACAGGACCCTTTAACCATGAACTATGAAAGGCTGGTCATAGCTGTTGGTTGCGTCCAAAAAAAAAAGAAAAAAAAGAAGCAACTCTAATGTAGCGGTTTTCTAAATTTCGGTCACACGACCACACAGATTCATCTAACAACCCCTCCCACAAACCACCCTGCAAACTTTGTAGCAGTGGGTGTTTTACAGGAGAACTTGTGAGTGAGAGTCAGTTAGGTCAGGGTGAGGTAAGCAGGCTCCTACTTGTTGCAGTGGTGCTTGAGGTGTTTCTTGTAGCCGTCATCTTGTAACATGTGCTCTGGGTTGTGCTTTCTGAGCCATTCAGCTTTGTGGATGTCAAACGTGCTCGACTGGCTCTTCATCTTCTTCCCCTTCCTCCCGCGCGGCACTGGGGTGGACAACCCTGGAGGCGGCAGCAGAGGTCAAAGATCAACAGTGGACCCAGACACAGTAGGCAAGGTGGAATACCAGATTAAATTTAGCCGCTAGCTTAAAGAAAGTTGTATAAAAACATCCTCTTACTATGGTCTGAGCTCATTGTGAGGTCTTTTAGGAACTAAAGTGCACCACGGGAAGTCTGGAATTCCTGTTCTCACCCAGGTGGTTCTGTAGCTCCTTGGTTTGTCCGTCCTCCGTGGGGGCAATGAGGTCCCACATAAAACTCTTAATCTTGTCATCGCCACGGTAATGCACCAAGCAGTAGGACAGCAGGGCTCTGCAGATGGACTCCACGTCTCGCTCTGTTAGCTGCTTCTTAAAGCGCCCATGATTGAGTATGTCCTTCCAGCGACCCCACCTGGACAACACATTTGAGGGGTTTATAGACACTGTACCACTGCCCGAGGACACATCTTTCTGGTTGTGAACCCTCATTAACCATTTAAATCAGTCCATTTTGTATTCAAACTTTCACCAACAACGAATTTCAATTACAACCCTGAGGGTTTCTTTATTGAGATTACTAAACCTTGTGCTGTAGGCATGTAGGCTCTACACACCCACCACAGGCTATTATGGCTTCTGTAGAGCAGTTAGCAATGTTCTCCTTTTAACAGATACTATACATACTGTATATTCAGTAGTTCACTGATCATCTCCCACAGCAGATACATTTCCTACCAATAAATGATGCTGTGGTCACATGATAATTTGTGAACAGTCCTGTGTTGACCATGTCCATTCTAATGTTGTGAGCCAGTCTCTTTAGAGAGAGTTGTGCACAGGTTGTAATATGATGCAATATACAATGCAAACACATTTCTTGTTTTTATATATTTGTTAAGCTGGGAACGTTTCCTTGGAAAACAATCCATTTTGGTGGTTCTCCTCATCCGACAATGCATATTTCTTCCCATAGAGACACACTGATAAGGTGTTGTGTTGATTTCTATCTACTGTCTCTCTTAGATGGGGGCTTGTCTATAAATGCTACAGTGTTTATTTGTGGACAGTGTAGCAGATAATGCGTCTCCATTAAAACAAAATACAAACACATCAGTGTCTCCCAGAGCATTATATTTTGAATTTGAGAATGTATGTCTGCCTTGTTGGCTTATTGTTTCCAGTTATTTTGTCTGCTGGCTTTCATAGAAATGCCCTGCTTAAAGATGCGATCACTTTGAAATAGCAGAAGAAGTAGCACTTATACTAGGAGGGGAATATGACTCATCCTACCCATAAACGAGCAGGTTCTTCTCCACCCTGAAGCACTCTGTGCGTCCATAGCTGTTGAGGCGGTCGTTGATTCGCCGTAGCTTGGGCTTGGTGTCGTCGCTGTCGCTATCGCCCTCCGACAGCTCAGCCAGCTCGTCCTTGGTGGCGCTAAAGGGCCGCGTCTGCTTCCGCACGCGAGGGGTGTCGATCACCAGGCTGTTCTGTGGGCAGAGAAAATATATTGCATGTTGTTATATAATACATATTTTATATAACAATATACACAACACTGGTACCATTCTGCTGACGAAGTACCAGGATGAACTAGAGCTTTAACAGGGCCTGAAAAGTTAAACCCGACACGGCCAGACACAATTCTGTCTGAGCCAGACCTGAAATTGCACCTCTATAGCTTTTTTCTTACACACACACACACACAACTTTCTCGTTCCCTTATCCATACGCTGCTTATCGCCATAGAACTATGCATCACTCATTGATGGCAGAGATCTCAGCTTTAGATAGTGCTGACTCACTTAATGCTAAACCTCATTTTATGATTGAATTACTAAATGGTATAATGAACAGCTTGCTGGATAGTGATCAAAGGAAATGAGAAACGTTTTTTGCTATGACTTTGCGCTAGGAGCTCATGGACTAACATCATAGTTGTCAGATGATATTACTACTAAGGACATAAGTCAATGAACAATGTGTGTGACTTACTCTGCCATTAACCATGTCCACATCGATCTCTGCCTTTTTGGCCCATTTGTCCCAGAAGTTGGGGTCGTCCAGCGAGATGTCTGTGCGGTTTCCAGAAGCAACAAAACTGGCCTGAAAACAGTCACCAGAATCATGTCAACACATAATCACATTCACCACTTGCTGGGTCTACTTACACCAAGACACCAGCCACACAACACCATCCAGTGCCTGGACTGATATCAAATTACATGATCTGTGTGCCTCCCTTGCTGTGCATGGTTTGGAAACTACATTCTCACCGAAATCATTTTCTGGGACATGGATTGAGTTTGTCCAATCATACTTTGATCAAATTGTGTTGGGAGTGGAGAACCTCAAATTTCATTGTCTAGTTACTGCTATTTTCATGTGCTGCCAACATTACAAAGAACAGACAATGATATTGGCCTAGTGATATAATAGAACGCAGGCTGTTGAGGAAAGAAAAGAGATTTGTTCTAAAATAACTTTGACCATGTGAATGAAACAGATGTTATAAGTGGGCTTATGGCAGCATGATAATGAAAGCTTGTCAAAATGTTCATATTTCTTTTCTATTATTACGTTCTTTCCAAAGCACTGCTGTATGTACGAGTGTGTATGTGTGAGTAGGTGCACCTTAGCAAAGGTGGAGCCCCGTCCTTCAGACTCGATGGTGATGGTTTTGGTCCTGCGCTGGAGGATCTGGTCGATGTCCTCCTCACAGAACTTGGCCCCTTCGTCCTCCTCATCCATGATGGCTCCGTAGGCCCCACGCCTCAGCAGGTCCTCGATCTCCTTCTTAGACAGCTGCTGCTGCACAGCCTGGGGTGGAGAGGGTAGGATTCCTTCTTACAACTGAATGATACTGTGTACATGTTGGAAAACATCATATTCTTGGGTGGAGACACCAGGATTCCTTTTTACAACTGAATGATACTGTGTACATGTTGGAAAACAGGCCTGTAATTGTTTGTTGTTGTTGCTGTGATTGCAATTAGGGGTAGCTTTGTCCATGGTGGGAGGCATCATCTGTTACCTTAGCAACTCTCCAAATATGCCACTTCCTGCACTGTACTACCCAATAGAGATCAAGCCCACTAAGGTAGGGCATGTGGTTTGCTCCCTGGCTGGTATGGTGGCCAACACAGGTATTACAGTTAAATTATGTAAAAAAAAATAAAAATAAAAAAAAGGCCATTGATGGCACTGACAGAGAATGGAATTGTAAACAAAGCATGTTTTGTATGATGTCATCACAAGGTTAGTCGAGCAGGATTTGCTAACATGAACGCATACTCTGTGCTGGTCCCGTGAGATAAGAGTCTAAAACACATGCAAGTCACGAGAAGCTTTCTCAGTTGTATGCGCTGGCAAAGGAGGTTTCACTGAAATGAATGGTCGCCATTTTGACAGCCTTATCCAGTTCTTATCTCCATGGTATAGTAGAGACAGTCTTGGTTTCCGTCAGTGTTCACAAGCCTTCACACACACACAATCATTCACCCTTCACATTCAGACATCCACACATCTAAAGACAATTAAACACCAAGCAGCACCATTAAACTGCTATGGATGAATATGAAATATCCATGGGCCAATTAACAGCAGTGTCACTTCCCCCGCACCCAGATTTGACCGTTTGACATCCTCAATGTGAAGTGGTCACCCATCACGTCACAAGATCACATCAGGCTTCCCTTGCTGCAGCCAAGGAGATTATGTACGCATAGATACGGGTATGGGGGTTTTAAATCTAATGTCACAGGAACATGACATACCAACGCTTAACACATAAGATGACACACAAACCAGGGCACTTGTCCTTCTGCACCAGATCACAGGGTGTCTTGGGACCCTAGCCTGGTGTATGACCCCGGGAGTTTAGTATGCAGATACCAGCGATGTGTTCAGTCAAATGTGGAGGTCTGCTAATAGCTCAGCGCTCTCAGAGCCCAGCTAATCCCCAAAAGCCACAGACCATAGCCCAAGATCCACCTCCACATTTCACACCCTGTTGTCACACTTTCCACACCAGGAGATTAGGCTCTAGTACCAGAACCAACAGTGGGCCACTGGCTTTCCAACTAAGCAGTTTAGGAGCTCACCAAAATGCATGAGAACACCCCCCATCCCTCCAATTGGCCTGTTTTTAGGTTGGTCTGTTTTATTTTCTGTAATTTGTCACTTAGGAACTGTAATATAACTGTCACTGGAATGCTTTTTCTCAGTTGCTGTTGATTTTCTGTTTCATTATTTTCTTTCCCACTCTACAAATGCAGAATTGTTTTATTTTCAACATGCTGTCACTTTGATTTAGTCGCAGTGGGAGTGAGATTTTTAAGTCAGTAGGCTACATTAGGAAACAGGAGCACTTGGCTGTCTGATCATCTTTAGATCAGACAGCCTTTACCAAACTACATTTTAATTAGTCCTGCTGTCGTCCTTGGTTACATTTGCATTTCCCTGCACATCCCAGTGTGAACAACCCACTCATCTGCTCTTTTCAAAATAAAGGATTTCTCACAGGTGACAGTACTAGTGTGATTATACTATAGACTATACTAAGGCAATGATTAACTAAACCAACAACATCAACAGTAGCTTTAATCCAAGGTTCTTAAAAGTTAGAGCCTACATATTTCAGTATCCTCAATATTATTTATCTCTTGAAAAGTATTTGTCTTTATCATGTCAGGTTTGAGTTCAAGTACATCATATCGCTCAGTAAAATACAACACATTCCAACCTAGCAATGTCACAGTAAATATCAAAGGTTTAACTACAGTATGTATCTCTGGTTTTCGCGTGATGTAATTGAAAGAATCTGCGGGACCATAATAATTGAGGTCTCTTTATCTAGAACCGCGTACAGCAACATTCAGGACCCGTCGACATTCCAGACCATAGAACGCGGGTGGACTCACCGCTCCCCCGGCGCCTGCACCAAGGCTGTTCTCCCGGCCACTCATGCTCTGTAGCACGGCCTTGTCCAGGCCCAGCTTCAGGCTGGCACGGTCAAACATCTCCCGCTCGTATGAGTTCCTGGTGATGAGACGATAAACCTTCACTGCCTTGTTCTGACCAATCCGGTGGCAGCGTGCCTGGGCCTGTCGGCAAAAACAAACAGTGGAGTTAGTCATGTTAAACTACTTTAATCAGACTGAAACCTGTGCTTTTATGAATACACAAGAATCATGTGATTACACAAGAATTCATTTGATAAATTAAAACATTTTCAATAAAAAGGTAAATTAAAAGGTTTTTCAGAAATAAGGTCTGTAGCTATGGTGTTGCTAATGCAGGCCGAGCATTAAACTCTTATGTAATTTGCCTCTGCAGGGTAATTTGTGCCTTCAATTACACAGTGGAAACTTTGGTAATACAAAATAGAACAAACCTGGGAATGGCTTAAGATGGAGCTGCCGAGAGGGCATTTAATAATTAATTACGAATGTAGAAACTACACTTCTTACAACCGCTGTGCGTGTATGTGCGTGTATGTGCGTGTACGCTACCTGCAGGTCATTCTGAGGGTTCCAGTCGGAGTCGAAGATAATGCAGGTGTCTGCAGCCGTCAGGTTGATTCCCAGGCCCCCCGCTCGGGTACAGAGCAGAAAAACGAAGCGGTCCGAGTCAGGCTTACTGAAGCGATCGATGGCCGCCTGCCGCAGGTTCCCCCGAACGCGGCCGTCAATCCGCTCATACAGGTACCTGAACGCGGATAGGAAGACAAGGCAAGCTTAGGAAATGCTCAATGTACATATTAGTACACAAATATAACTACCGGTACCCAACTTATCAACAGGGGACGCTGCAAGTATAGACCGGGACTGTAAACATTACCAGTACATTGATCCTTTGCAGAATATTTAAATTCCCTGTTTGGAAATACAGCCTCATTCAGCTGCTGAAGTGGCTCTCCCAGCTCTTCCAAACCCTTTTACCTACCACTTGTCTCCCTGACTCCGGAAGAGACCTTCTTCCTGTCATGAGCTGTCCTACAGACCCCCCTAAGCCTCTGATGTGGGAGAGCCCTGCTGCTGAGCCCCACACAGAGCTGCATGTTTACACTGACTACGTCTGGAGAGACATGAAAGAGAGATGGAAGGAGAGACAGAGAAATAGATCTTACTGGGCTTACCTCCAACTCTACACTAAACTCTGATCTTCAATCCACCTACTGCACACTTAATACTATCCTAATCAGCTACTGTATAGTCAGCATTATTTTACTTTATGATTTTAAAAGGAAAACTTTTTTATGCTGTAAGCCACATTTCCCCAAGAGGGTTTACATGTTTACATGCACAAAATCTGAAATGGACGAGCATATTACTGTACATTTACTTAACATACAGTTTATTGAGACAGTAAAGACAGATTTTGGGTTAGATTTCGATGACTGATGAAATCAATAGTGGTAAGATGGCAAGATATGTGCAGGATTGAGCATGGCATGAGAATAGCTAGGAAAGAAAGAGACAGGAGAGAAATATGGCAAGAGATAGGAGTAGTGGACTCAGACTTTCGGACCACACTGTATATTGATAATTATATATAAATAAAACGGAAACATTTTCTTTCTCAAAAGCAACAATGAGTGGGAGGAGGAAATATTTTTGCACATCAATCACTAAAATAAATGTACTCTTGGCGTTTCAACCACAAATACCCACACATCCGCCCACTGCTGTATTCAAAAATAAGGTGGATACATTTATCCTGGATCAAGGTGCCTAACCCCTGTATCTGTAATACACAGTACATGTACATGTGTGTACTGTATAGTCACCATGGATAAATGCATCAGATAAATAACCAAATTTTAAGCATTATAATTAGGCAATTATAGAACTACAAAAAAAGCCATGTTCCTTCTGCATATGCCAGAACAGAGGAGGGCAGAGGCAGTTAACGTGGGGATGCAGCAGTGCGCTAAGCAGTGAGAGAGATGTGCTGAAAAGCAACAGTACTCAGGCTGACACCAGAGATCATGAATGGCTTTGGTACTGTGTCCATCTGGTCTCTTCTGCCATCTTGAGTGCTTCTAAGTGTTCCACTACAGTAGAACCTGGTTTTAAACTCTTTGCGGCTCCCCTCACTAGGGATTCATGCTGGCAAGAGTATCCTCTTTCAAACACAGAATGCATCAGATCTAGGAGGTGATTCATTTACTATGCAGCTGTGAGCAAACACACACATAATTCATACACAAAGTTGCAGCTAAGAAAAATAAGGCTTATAAGGGACAGACCACATAGATCCTGTATGGAGCGCAACTCTCACGTTTTCCCTATGCGCTCTGTATCAGAAACCAAAGCGTTACATAATCATTTATATTTTCTAAATCCCATACATTTACAGGCCTCAATACCTTTCTGTACACTCAATATTATTTAGGACTATTTATCCATATATATTATATCCATATATGTATTATTTTAATATGGCAATTGCAGCGTGAAAGAAAGTGTACAGTATATCTTGAACCTGATTCCAGATTGGTAAATCTAAATATAACTGACAAGCAGAGCAGCAAATTAACATGAGACCACACGAAGGTGTAAACTGTGCTCGATTCAGTCTTAAAAACATTAAGAATGACGTCTAAATACATATTATTAGAAATAGTACAAAACATCTAGACATTCTCTATGGAATAAGTATTACTATTATAGCTACTGTATTTTTCTGATGGTAAAACTACCAGCACAACAAACGTAAACAGCATTAAAAACAGACTAGTAGGATATACTGCATGTCCTTTTGTCAGTCCCTGTCTCTGAGGGCCCCATACCTTCTTTGGATGAGGTAGTCCTCTAAGATGTCCAGGCAGCGCACCATCTGGGAGAAGATTAGCACTTTATGTCCCCCGGCCTTCATCTTGGGCAGCAGTTTGTCAATGAGGACCAGTTTGCCGGCAGACTGGACCATGGCCTGGAGGTGGAAGTCCATAGCTGTGGGGCTGTACACCTCACGGAAGTCCTCCAGGATCTTCTCCTCTGCACCTGTCACAGCAAGAACGTCACAGATGCTGTTTATGGCTAGTTTGATTCCATATTCTTCAACATTCCCTTTATTCCCGAGTATTTTGTTTGTGACTATATCCTAGATTGGATTTAAAAATGTAATCTCGATTTTACAGTACCATAGTTGTCCCATTGTGTTTCCAGCACCCGCAAAAACATATAAATCTGCCATGTACAGTACTTGGTACTGCCAACTGACATTTAGTTTGTGCACATGATTAGTGAGGGGAAAAGGAGAGCAAAGAGAGACTAGTGATGAAAATGTGCATTTCCTTCTAGTGCACATTCCTTATAATCTACTTCACCATGTGGAGTGTTTGATTATACACAATGTCAAGTCAAGTCAATTTTATTTGTATAGCCCTTAATCACATTGCAGTCTCAAAGGGCTTCACAAGCAAGCATTTC
>JAODUG010000018.1:5977373-6008346 GCA_027564795.1 Aphredoderus sayanus | reverse complement strand
GGTTTAGCACCTTCTATCTGCCACAAAGAGCTAGTGATTTGGGTCATTTTGACCCAGAGGACATTACGAGGGTTAAGGCATTAAGGTCAGATAATATACTGTCCAACTACTGACAAATGTAGTCGCTTTGGATCAAAGTGTCTGCCAAATGCCGTAAATGTAAATGTATATTACCTAATAATGTTTATCAAGATCACAGATGGTCTATGGCTTCTTTAAATAATAATAATAAAAAAAGGTTTTAATCATCTCACAAAAGTAGAGGAAAACTAGTGAAATTAGCTGGGTTTATGTGTGGAGAAAATACAGTTTAGCTAGCCTTCTTCTTTGTTCTGACCCAACAGTTAGCAATAATGTAAATCCCTAGAAAAATTTACACAGAGTAGGTTGGGGAAAACCCAAAATTCAAATTTTCCTAACATTAAGATTGGATTTGAGTTTACTTGGATTTGTTGTTTACTTTATTATATAAATAATATCATGCATCAGTTAAATATGTGATTTCAACTTTAATTACATTACTTAAAGAGAAAATGTTGCTGAATACCAGTGCTTGATAAAGTAAGAAATATAACGCATGAAGGTTGGTGGAGGTTGCAAACATCACCTTCACAGCAACACACACATTTTATACAAAATCCATTATCTGCTGCAGCCATTTCCAAGCACAACCAAGCACATAGAATCATTAATCAACAAGGCAGCCAGCCTGACAATGTTCTCAGCCACTTCTTCTTCACGTCTTTTAGTTGACCTCGCTATTGTGGAGGAAAAAACTGGCTCACACAAAGAATGGCTAGTTTTTTAGCTTTACCAAGGACCTGATATCATACTGACATATCACGTCTACTATTCAGCCCCCAGGTCTGCAACAGCTGATAATTCTGTTGGGTGTGGCTTACACGGAGCTTCCATTTACCACAACAGGGGGATGGGGGAAAACATTAGCCATACATCAGTGCTACATGCCTCAACGCACGAGCTAGCAGGCTGTCACATCTAAATGCTGCCTTTGTTTGCTACTCCTCCCTGACTGTGATGACGACAGTGCTGGTTTATTGTTATAGTGAGCAGTAAATACAATTGAACTTTGAGCTGCCATCTTGGCAGCTGCCTTTTCAGCAGAAAAATGCCAGTCACTAGCCTAGATACAGCTGCAACATAAAATAAAATAAAAAATAAAAGAATAATGCAAAGAAAGACAGGTTACAACAATGCTGCAAAGCAATGCGGGTAGAATAAGGCAGCAGAAATAGGCGTGTTGATTCCCATGGGGGTTGGAATTTATATTGCTGGAAAGGAAATCTATAATCCCTACACATTAGCATATATAAACAAATTGTGTGATTATATTTCCTCAGCATCTAATTAGCAGGGAGGCAGAAAGCAGAACCTTGAGGGGGTGCTGACTACATACCCAATCTTGGCCTTCTGCTTGGGCTTGCAGGATGGCACAATGCGGGCCTTCTTGGAGCCCTTCTCTTTTGGCCGGGCCTTGCTCTTCTCCTTATGCTCGCGCTCCCAGTGGGTCCTGTGTTGGGAGGAGCTGGGAAAGCTCTCAGGGCTCATGACTCTGGGAATGTTCTTCTCGCCCCGCTGGCGGGCCTTGGCGATGGCCTCTGAGATGATCCGGTTGGCCTTCTCCTGCTTGTCCTCCACGGCCTCCATCTGCTGCTGCTGGGGCCGCCGCTGGCTCCTCTTCTCCTTCTCCGGCGATGAGCTGGAGGACGATGAGGACGAGGAGGAAGAGGAGGAGGAGGACGAGCTGTTCATTGGGGGGCTGAGGACCCGTACCTGGCTGCTGGGACCATTTGCGTTCTTACGGGGCTAATGGGACAGAGAGAGGGAGGGAAACAGGAGATAAAGATCAGGATGTATTCTCCTAATGCGATCATCTCAACCAGACCCAGGCTTTTGTATTAGGTCAAACTGAAAGGCACTTTTATTGAAAAAGGACATGCACATGCACTATGTATTTTGCCTTTTGGTCAGTGTATTCTTTTAGTATTTCTCTGAAGTGACTTGCGCATTGGATCTGTGCTGGTGCTGCCGCTCTTATTGCTTAAACATTAATAATTAGATGACTTTATTTTAATGTGGGAAAACTAAAAATAGCACCCAGTGGGTAGCGTTGTTGTGCTAGTCCCTAACGGGGCTGCAACAAGTTAGCTTGGCTAGCTAGCTTCAGCAGATGTCCAAGCAGAATACACATTTAACAGCTAATCTCACAATCAAGCCTTCTAAACTGAATGGTGTAATAGGACAGAAAATACACTCTGTTTGACGGATAATAACGTTTTTGTTATCTAATCCAGCAACAATGTACATTTCTGACATTCTAGTCTACTAGCTAGTATGCCTAGTGCACATTTTCAGCTGTCATTCACACCAAGGCTCTGTTTGAGAGGAGACACAGGAAGAACCGTGAACAATCTAGGCTAAATGATTCAAGTCAGTATACATTTTTAATACTATAATAATAAATAATAAATGTAATTGTAATGGCATTTTAATTCTCCCCTTACAGTAGGCTATATCATCACTTTTCATATGGCGTATTGTAGACAGAATTACAAAACAGTACTAAAACTACACTGCTTGGATTTGGTGCCGAGCAGTGTTATTATTTGAGGGTATGTGACTTGAAAACATTTGAGAAGCCCCACTGTACACCAAAAACACACACAAATACACAGTGTAGCATAAAACGCTGTCGTACAGTGAACTCCACCGAGCTTTGAAGTAAATTGTGGGACTGAGACTGAGTGCGTGCAGAGGAAAGAAATAGCTCTGGAGCAGAGGTTCTTTCATATAGTGGAAAAAAAAGTCACAATTCGTTCGCCATATCCCCAAAAACCAGACCCAACATAGTTTCCTCACACACTGGCTTTCCCCAACCACGACCCTATATTCTCCTCCACCGTCCCACCACCTCCACATTCATCACATATTTCAAATGGTCAAAAAGGATGCAAGTGCTCATTTTCAGCTCAGCTCGGAGTGAGGTTTATCCAAACTCTATATAGGGATGTTTTTCCTTTAAAAGAAAAAAGGGGCGGGACATTACATTTTGCATCTGCAGAGCTTCTCAAAGCCTCTGTGTCATCATGTTCACGTTTCATAGCAGAGTGCATGGCGGCGCTGTGATATGTCAGTCACACAGATTTGTAGAAGAGTTACAAATAAATCTTTGTCTTCCTTTACCAGAAATGGTTTGAGTGCAATGGAACGGGATTTTCATCGACACTAAAAGTTAAATATTATTACAGAACAGGAAGTGGAAGCCACCACACATGTTCAGAGTAAAAGAGAAGGGAACATTCTGCCAGACATTCTGTTCCGATTACCTCAGCCGTCACTACACTCATTGAGAGAAACCCCGGTGTGTGTTGTGCCTCTAAACCACACTCACACACACACAGAGCCATCCACTTTTAATTCTCAACCTGTATCTCAGGCAGAAGCGCTGTTCACCAAACAAACACACACGATTAGAACACACCTTCATTAGTACCCAATGATTAAAAGGCTGAAGTTTCCAGTGTAAATAATAGAAAAAATATATCTTATAGGGTTTAGAAAGGCCTCTAAATTGTCACATAAAAGATTAGTATCAACAACTGTTGACAACACCACAAATTTGTGTTGTTGTCACATAAACAATAAAATCAACAACTGCGGACGACAACACAAATTACATCAGGTTGGTTAGGTTAGGCTTTACAGGGGAAAACACTGAACACCAGCCCAGACAGTAGCATGGCCACACAGACATTAATTATCCAGCCTGCCTGATACATGATAATATGTGAATAATACATGGCGTATCTGTGGTTATTCCTAAGCCCGGGGAGTAGAGGGCCATAAACGATGACCTTCGCTAAGAACATGTTGCATATGCCCAGGCCAATGCCTGGTTCCTCACATGCAAAACACAGCTAGCTGAAGAGATTAATCTCAAACCTTATAACCAAGCATGGGGGAGGGGAGAGCATAACTCGCAATTCATTTGGAATTAAGGAAAACACACGACGCAGATGCACACACACTGCATTAGGGCTTCACATGCTCAGCACTCCTGAGGCTATTAGCAGAGAAATATAACTGTTCAGAAAACATCAAGGAACTAAACAGACAGAGGTGAAAAGTAAGTTGTGAAACAAAACAAAAAAAACTGCAATATTAAAGAAGAAGGCGACACATGACAGTTTTTACGGGGGGTAAACGTGTGAGAAAGGGGGAAGAAGTAAAGAGAGAGGGGGTGGGAGAGTGAAGATAAAATGCACCAAAACAGAGAGCACTGCAGCTGTGTAATACATCTATAAATAACTGAAATTACAGGCTGCCAGCACTGCAGTGATTTCAATCTCTCCAGCAGAACGCAGTCCTGTGAAAACGACCACCACAGCTTGCAAAAAGGTAGAGAGACTACAGAGTGTGATAGAGGAAGAGAAAGAGAGAGAGCGCCCTGTTGAAGGGTTATCTCTCCCTCCCTCACCCCATTAATTTCCCTCATGGACTCATCTCCCTGGTGACTGATAGGCTCTCCAGACACATGGACACACACACACACACACACACACACCAAACTACAGCACATGAGAATTCTATAGACAGTGAATGAAGGTGAGAACGCCAGGTGAGAAATAAACAGGAGGCTAGGACTTGGCTAAATAAATGAGCATGCTAAGACATAAACACACACGCACACAGAAAAAGCAGCAATGAGTCCAAGATGGCGGGCGTAGTGCAGCATGAGCCAGTAGCAGAGAAGGTTGTTCAGTTCCTGCCTGCCCCCCTCCCCTCCCCCTCCCCCTCCCCCGGCAGAGCTCACTTACCCTTCCTCGTGGCCTCTTCACTGTAGACATGGTGCTGTTTTTTCCCCTCTCTCTCTCGCCCTGTCCTCCCCCTCTCCAACAGCCTAACAAAAGCCTTGCCCTTTCGCCGGTTTTTTCCCCCCTCTGTTTCTCTTGCTCTCCCTCTCTTTCTCTCCCTCCCTTCCTTGATCTCTCACTCGCAAACAGTTTTCCTCTCTCTCTCTTTCTCTCTCTCTCTCTCCCTCCCACTATACGCGCACGTCTCCCCCCCCTCCCCTCCTGCCCCTCCCCCCCACCCCCGACACTCCTCGTTCAGTGGGAGAGCGTCGGAGCCGTTTCGTTTCCTGCTCCTCCTCGCGGGCAGGGCTCAAGAGGAGCGCATGGGAGCCTCCTCTCTCTCTCTCTCTCTCTCTCTATCTCTCTCTCCCTCTCTCTCTCTCCCCGTCTGTTTATGGTGAGCGGAGGCTCTGTGGGCGGTCGAGGAGCTGCGTGGCAGTCCAGGAAGCTAGCATTCTGCCGCCTCGACGACGTCGTCCGGCTGTGTGTGTATGTGTGTGTGTGTGTGTGTGTGTGTGTGTGCGCGCCCGTCTGTCAGTGTGTGTCAGAATCGGCTTCCCCCAGCGCCTCTTTCCTCCCTTCTCATTGAGTCCTCTTCTCCAGCTGCGATCGCGTGCCTGCGATCGCTCTCTCTCTCTCTCTCTCTCTCGCTCTCTCTCCCTCTCGCTCTCTCTCCTGGCCACTCTTCGCTCCCTG
Organism: Aphredoderus sayanus; assembly: GCA_027564795.1. Classification (NCBI taxonomy): domain Eukaryota; kingdom Metazoa; phylum Chordata; class Actinopteri; order Percopsiformes; family Aphredoderidae; genus Aphredoderus; species Aphredoderus sayanus. The sequence goes on along the minus strand of JAODUG010000018.1, from coordinate 6,002,776 downwards.
TTCTGTCTCTCTGCTGTCCTGCGCCTCCTCTCGGCTCACATAGCAGGCTAAGGTAGGTTCACTCCTTTACACACAAAAGCCTTTTGTGTTAGCTCGTTTCGCTCCTCATTTAATTCTGCCTTTTTCTCCCTCGTTTTCCCTTTCTCCTCCTCCTTCTCCTCCCTCCTGTTGGGTCCTGCTCCTGTGTGGCGGGCTGCCCTCCCCCTGTCCCTGGCTGGGGCGTGCGTGTATGGCGGGCTGCGAGCTCCGGCAGACAGCGCAGCGGAAAATGAGAGCACAAAAGCAGCGAAATGCATGAGCATGAATATTAGAGATGTCGTTAAAACCCGTGCTCGATTTGCTCTCTCTCTCTTTTTTCCCCCTAGTCCCCCTCCCCCTCTCTTTGTGAGGAAATAGGCCAGCAGATGGTGCTAGCAGTTATTACATTAACTTTCACAACTTAACCCCAGACGTACTGGATATCTCCAACACCACAGGCTGTCAACATAATCGCTTTTCCACGGTGTGATTTCTGGATTAATTATGGAACACTGTCAAACCAAAAAGGCAAAAGGGGACTGTCAGAATAATGATGAGCACAGATAATATACATTTAAATACATTATTTATACTTAAAGAATTGTCTCTGACTCAACCGAAACCCAGAAGAACTCATATGATTTAGACAATGTATATATAGTCTTCCTTTTGTTAATATTATTAGGCTTAATCTAGTTTAATTACTTTCACTTCTGCATAAAATAAAATGGTGTTCCGTGTTTTCATGGTCGTTTGTACAGTATAAACAATGCAAACATAGCTTGGTAGGATCCCAAGCCTTATGCGAACCTTGACTTGAAAATGACTGCTATAAGCCACACTACGTTGAGACTCAAGCTGGAAACAGACACACTCCAGACATGGCTGCACGTTTACAAGATGATTTGGCCACAGGGGTGTGTGTGGGGGGGACAGGCAGGGGACAAGCAGTTCCCTCTGGAGCCGTGGCAGGGACCCAAGCGTGCGAGCCAGACTGTTGGGGGCTCCTCCAACCATGACACGGGGGCCATGTGCACTGCCAGGCACATGCACACATACCTGGCCTGTAGCCAATGGCAGGGCAGCACTGGGTCAGCCTGGGAACCCTAGGATACCTCAACAAACAAACCCACTGGGGTATGTGTTGGCTCTCAAGGGGGCTGGGGAGGCAGTGTGCATTTTATGTGTTATAGTGGGGTGTTGCAGTCGCCAACTCAAATACCAAAATATATTATTATTATTATTATTAATAATAATAATAATAATAATGTAATCAAATAATAGGCTATATAATATATACTTTATTGTCTTTTACGCTGCAAACGAACCAAGAATATATTCTCAACATCATTGATGCTAAAACTGGCATCAGGACTCTACTGTCTTGATGCCAGTGTTACAATTATTCTGAATAGGGGCATGGATCAATTTGCCATTGATCATTATAAGCAGATACGCTGATCACCTTTCACATGGATTATCCCACCATTAGTCATGTCGTGGGATGGTAAAAAGAATGTCTTCTCATTAGCCTTTACCTCTCTGCATTAGAGCAGCACAGCCAACGCTATAATGTTTTTCCTGCTACTAACAGCATTACTGATGTAGCCCATGGCAGAAATAGGCTAGCGCTCACAGTACCTGGAAGCCATACAGTGGATTTCTAAATGAAAATGTATTAAAACAAATCACAGAGCTGTGTGGCTGCTTTGGTCTGCTTAATCCATCAGCAAAACAAGCTTGACAACCACAGCAAGCTGAAATAGTAAACAGGAAGTGCACATGTGCAGTGCCCTCTCTATACTCTGAAAAACACTTCATTACAGGCAATTAGGGAAAAGATTGTACGATTAATCTGCAGACCAAAGCAAAAGCTAAAATGGTGATTGTTGCATCTAGGGGCCTAACTAAGTAATGCAATGGTACTGTGGGCCACGTCTGTCAGGGTACGCGTGCACCCACTTAATGACTTACTGGACCCCGTCATGTACAAACACTGAAACACTAGACCTCAGCCCATCCTCCGCTCTGCCTTGCTCTAACTGGAGGAGATGACTGGAAGCTCCTAAAGGCTGCTAAACAGCACCCCTGCGCTCTGAAGCCCATTCATTCCAATGGCTGGTTTTGCGCTGCGCCAAGCAAAGCGCAGAGGTTGCACACCGCTAAGGAGGTCGCGCAGCGCGCAATAGAAACGAGGCAGCCAGCCAGAGACGTAAATGAAAATGGAGGAAAAGTTGATATTGTGGCGTGTGTGTCTGAATCATGGTCTTAATCCCAATAAATAACACACGTTAGCGCTTATTGAGACATTTGGAGGAAAAGCCCTATCACGGAAACATGTTTACAACCACGTTTTACACTGCCGTGTTTAAACGAGTGAACAATAGCGATTTAACTATGTGTGGTTACTCAGATGGGCTATTCCATTTCTGTCTCGAACTTTCTTTAAGCAATAAAGAAGCTATACATGCTGGAAGTAGCAGTTAACTAAATAAAAGCACAACACGTTTACATCGTATTACTTCAATGTTTATTTTAGACGCTTAGCAACCTCCCTCCCTGCAAAGCAAGACAGCCGGCGGCTCAGCGCATGTCACTTTTGGTCTGAAAGGGCCCTAACACAGCTAGCCTATAAATTAACATGCAGCACCACAGTACACTGTTTGCAGGAACACAGAAGTAGTAATGAAAATGTGTCAGGATGCACCTTGCAAAAGATATGACACCACATCAATGTTTTACAAAGACACACACACAAGCAAACTCCAAGATCCGTATCTATCAAAACATCTTCAGAGAACCTAGTAAAGGTCAAATGTCACAAAACCTCTCTCGTGGTGTCTGTCTGTTTGTCTGTCTCTCTCTAGGAATAGTGTCACCTCAGGGCATGTGCCATTCAATCTTCATGGCATGCCTACAGACATGATTCCACTGAAATGGGTACGGGAAAGTGATTGACTGCCCACTACAGCACCTGTGACTGCACTAGGCGCCATTGGTCGCTGTTGTCTTTTTATGGACACCGTATGAAGTTAAAGAGATAGCAGTACAATTTCATGCGGATTTTAATAGTATGTTGTATCATGTTAACCTGACGTGCCAGATGGATTGTTGTTCACAACTCCATCTGGGGAGCCATCCATAAACTGTTTGTTTAGGGTGGTTTCTGTCATAAACATCTTGTCAGTTGATTGGATAAACCATTTGTCTGTCACCGTAACTTCAACCACTCTGACCAACGAACCATATAACATCATAGAAAATTAAACTTTTGCCGAAACATATTTTCCGTCTAAAAACGCCTTCAATGTTGTTTGTTTTATTTTCAATAAAGATATAGTCTTCAGTTGAGATAAAACTGACGATACAGCATCATCTACGTTAAGCTTTTGTTATTTTCAAGTTTCCAAGTCGATTTCTCTGTCATCACACCTACACCGCGCCCGTAGCTATAACGACGACGCTGATGTGAAAGTTCAGATGCTACTCGGACTACAGTCGCAATGATCCCCACCCTTTCCAGACTGATTCTCAAGGCGGAATTAAATTGAAGCTCACAAGATCAGGATGGTCTCGCGAGGCTAGTATCATGTAGTGTACTGTACATACACAGTGCTCTCTAACCACCATGAACTCCTTCATTTAAGAGGGAACTACGTTCATATGAACGCACCACATTGTGTGGATGTGACACTCCTCCACCGACCCACACATGGCATGCACACTACCCACACATAACTGTGGGTGGTGTGCATGCCACCTTCTTTGTGAGAGTGGTGTGAGAACCCACTTTTTCTTAGCTCTACCCTGAGTAGCCAAAAAACAACATGCATATTCCTATTTGTACAGTGCCTAACCATGTTGAGATGCATGTACAGTGACACGTCTTGCAAGAGTGCCACTGGCTGCTGGATCCACCTGTCAGGAACAGCCTGGACTGGAGCGGACTGGGAGCCAAGCCACATCCTTCTCACTGTGTCAAATTGCCCCGGTGGTCCACCCCAAGCAGCACTGTTTGGCCAGAACACACACAGTTCTAACACGGCACTGAGGATGCTCCTAGTAACCTAGCCATGCGTGTTAACTTTGCAGGATTTAACTAAACCAAACACATTCCCGAGTGAAATAAACCTCTTCAAATAACAAGGTCAACTCAAACTTGCTCTCATTTATGCCAGTTTCAGAAATTCACCTGCCACAGGTGCGTACCATCAAACAGCCTCCTTTGCATCTGTAATGACACAGGCATTCCCTGCTGCCGAGGAACAAAATACAGAAAAAGAAAGAACAAAAAATATACTCCAAGAAACATTAAGCAGCAATTTCAATGCACAACCCATCATCAACTTGACACCCGGCAACACCCTGCTTGATGCAAAAACGGCTAGGAATGTCAGACAGGTAGGTAAAGAGAGGTTCAATAAGACCTCAATAAATTCAAAACACAGAAAGGCTTTTAGGTGCCTGCCTGCCTGCCTGGATATGTTTGAGAGAGAGAGAGACAGAATATATTTCCCCACTCTCTGAAAGTGTGTACAGTATGTGCGCAATGAGCATGTGTCAAAACAACAGGGAAAAACAGAGAGAGAGGAAACAAGCCCAGTCAGTGTTCACATGCTTGACTGGTCACATGGCACCGAGCACTAGCACTCCTTGGCAACCCAACGGTTAATATGCAAACGAGGCTCTATGAGGGGGAGTGGTTTCCCCTTAAGACAGAAGGGAGGGGGTGAGAGAGAAGAGGGGAGGGGAACCGTACTGGTGAGAGAAAATGAGAGAGAAAATAGAGGGCGGTTGGTGTACGTGCGTGTGCACGCGTGTACGTGTGTGCGTGTGCGATGGGTTGCTGGTTGCTGCAGACACAGGTGTCTCAGTCTCAGAACACTCCATTATTACCTCATCAAAGGGCCTGCATTAGTGCGCCACTGTGCTCAGTTTTCTCCTGCGCCACCCAGAGAGAGTCCCCGCTAAACACACCATTAGGGAAATGAGAGCAGGGAGCCAGTGACGCACCGAGAGGTCTAGGGTGGAGGTGGCAAGACAGAACGCTTGCGGCATTTCACAGGCTACTGATAGCTATTTAGCTCCACTAGAGACATCTACATCCATGTCCCACTGGGTCTACCGGCTCTGGAGTCCTACCGTCTCAAGAGAGAGGGATATGCATCACATTCTTACATGGCGGAATTGCCCTGTGAAAATGATCTGGTGGAAATGTTCTTGAGGCTTTGGCATTGACATTTAACCTATTTTCCAATCTCCTTTCTTCCTCATTTATTGTCTTTGTGTTGATGCTGCTGTAGAGAAATTGTATTTCGGGGCTGAAATCATTTCAAATTGGTATCAAAACACCTTGTAATGATCATTGAAAAGGCAAAGTACATAGAAGTGTGGTACCTACAAACCACCAGTAGTCACAAGCTGTCAATCCTCTGATATTAAACCCACCTACTAGCACTATGTACAGCGTACACAGCCATCAACCTTTGTGCTCCAACTATAATTAGAATATGCAGCTACTCCCCTCTTTATAACAGTAGCACAGGTTCACCTCCCCATCCATAACCACAGCCCAAACCAGGGTTCTGCTTAATGAAATATAGATTGCACCATCAAGTCAGGAGAAGGGGAAAAGAAAGGTCCTGCTAATTAGGCCCAAGGCTGCGTGCCAATTTGAATGCAGGCTAGGGTGTGATTTAGCAGCACAGCTGATAAATGAAAGGGGACGTGATGCAGAGAGATGCTTCCTCAACCAATTATATACAGCATCAGGCCTTAATGATCCTTTATGTGAGGGCCAGAGCTATGGGAAAGCCTAAGCAAAGTGCCCTGGAGAGAAGCTGAAAGGCTGTAATAGAGGATTAACACTGCATTGGGCTTGCTCTGCTCCAGCCCTCAGGTCACTGCAGGTGAAATCCAAAACCTTCACACACTTTGTGTGAAGCACAGGTTTCCCAGACATGGGAAGCCTAGATAAAACTCAATAGACATATTCCTTAGAAAATGTCACTTTTCAAGGACTAGGTTAAATATATATCCAGAAAGCAAGCCCTTGTTTTCCTTTAACAAGAATAGTGACACATTTTAGATAGTTAGATAACAGATAAGACAGCCTTGCTAACCTCTGTGGAAACTGACTAATATATATATATATATATATATATATATTGTATTCATGGATTATGTTTTAAAGAATTGTACAAAATAGATGGCATAGAATGATGCCTGGACTTCTGTTTGTGACATTTTTAAATTCATATCTTCTAAATATGGGTATTAGGTTATATCAGGGAGTAGTCCTACTATACAGAACCAAAGTAGTGAGTTATGATTTTGTTTAACTGATATTGGTTGACTATGTTCCTTCCTCTGTCTAAGATATTTATAGTAAACACCCATGATGCTTAAATGGCAGGGACAGACCAAGACACTTCCTCCCACTTGTTGACACCGTCACACATGCACAGTCACACTACATAAGGTAACCATCATTGACTGCATGTGATGGTAAACCATTAGCGAGGCCGGTCATAGCGCTAGACTCATGTAGATGGCATGGCAAAGGGGCCCTGGTAGCCCACTTCTAGCAAGTCAGCTAATTAACACCTCCATTTAATCATTTAATTACCGGTAAGCTTAAGCATTTCCACTGCTGATTTAGGATTGTACTCTGATGTGAATGGAGGATTAGCTAGAAGGAAGGGCCATGTCCAGCAGCCAAGACAACGATGGACACTAGGGGGAAAGATTTAAAAATGTAAATGATTTTGAGAGCAACTTAAGTCTGGAGCACAAATAGCAACATTCAAAGTGTAGCTGGGTTGTGTTTAAGTACAACCCCAATCAGCTTTTTGGAACACAACTCTGAATGTCAGGGGGCTTGTGCCGGTTCACACCCGCCCCTTTACAAATCACATGGTGTTCACATTTTAGATATTATATACTGATATCCTGGCTTTTTAGAAACACTCAAAACACTCAAACACACAAACAGCACACCATAAATGCGCAGTCATAAAGAATAGCCTGGTGATCACCAGACAGGTCCTGTCCCTCTCAACAGAGCCCAATCAAAAGCAGCCACTTCTCTGAAGGACATATTAAATGATACCGGGAAAAACCAAGAAGAGCATGAATTAAACAACATTCATGCCAACATAGTTCCAGAGGGCTTTGTAGCTTGTCCACTGCCATGCGTCTTGAGTGTGTAACGGTTTGGTTAGCAATAAATAGGCTACTCGTTATCCCGTGGAACCCTGCAGTAAACGTCTGACCTCAGTTTGAAAGCTGGGCAGAGTACCTTCAGAGTCCAGCCAGGGGCATGTGCACCTCTCCAACTTCAACAGTCTGTTATGTAATGCTTTATAAAAGGTTGGGGTAAGCAATGCTGGAGAACAAACTACTAAATAAATACACCTAAACCCCACATTGAACAAGCATTGCTAGTGCAGTGTTGTGTGGTGCTGTCCACTTGTTTGTTTTCCCATTTACAGAGCTAGGGCTGTGTAGGAACACCGGCTTATTTTGCAGAGCACACACAGACAGCTAGTGGACCGTGAGGAGATGTTAGCTGTGTATTGGATTATACTGTAATCGCTTACTCTACCTTTAGGGCTACCACAAGCTGTGAATGCACTCATGCATGCACAGGTGCACGTGAAAACAAAAGGCAATCCATCAAAAGAGGAAGCCATTTACTAAACATCACAGTATAGACAATACAACTGACCACACCTCAACGTTTAACTTTATGATACAAGACCTTATTAGTTTTGGGGGATATTCCCACAAATGTCTCTGAAGTCATGCAATACCACAGTAGGTAACTACATTTGTTTGATAGAGTTGACCCAATAAATTAGTCGTTTTAGAACAGGATTATGGAGAATAAAACATTTTAAAGAACATATTGCATTTCTCTTCTCATTACAATGAAGTGAGCGGCGTCACAGCGCGAGTTGGGTTGTGCTGGTGAGAAGACGCTGTCTTACTAGAGAGCAAGGAGCCATCAGTGAGTTTAATGCCTGCAAAGTTCTCTCGCTGCACAGTGAGAAATCTACGGCTGAACACAGCCATGGATTTGAAGGTTCAGTTTCCAAAATAAAAACTGTATGAACTGACCCAATAACAATTATAACATAATATACATATTAGGTTTACAAATATTTTTTGCAAGACATTATGCAGTATAATGTATATTAGATATTAGCTAGTTATTTAAGCATTTAAACAGTATCCCTTATTGGTATCTCTTACAATCATGCAATAAGCAACATTGCTAGTCTAGCCCATATGGGGTCAGTCCTATGTTCCCTCAACACCTAGGCATTCTTTCCCCCATGCAAATTATGCCCCATGTTCCTTCATTAACTTTTTCCATTCTAAATTAGGCCCCATGTTCACTCATCCCCTTGTTTCCTCAGTATCAGAGCCGGTCCTCCTACAGTATAATGTGCATACTGTAACGTCCCGTTATACCCTACACACACACACAACATTTTTAGTCTGCTTTTAAGCCTCAGCTTGGACACCTGTTGACAGTTCAAAGATCTACCCTTTTGAGCAAATTAGCATTAATAGTAGTGCATTTTTGCTGGCATGTGTATACCAGTATTGAGTGTTACTTTCAATACAAGCCTGGAATCTGTGCTTCCATGTCATACGACAGCATGTGTGTGTGCATGACCTGGGGATATCGACCGGCAGTTGTCCACTGCCACCATGACAAACCTTTCACTAAGTATAGTGAATAGGCATAATATCTAAGACTACTTTAAATCCTCAGTTTCACTAGACATTTCCTATAGGTTGTTCAAACATTGCAAAAATCCCACCCTTGCTCTCTCCGATTGGCGTTGGCTGTTTCGTTCCAATATTTCAAGCCTTTTCGGCAAAACCTTACATAAATGTGGCCAAATGTCCATTGTATAGGCTACAATCATTGATAGTACATAGCACAGATGTTTTTATGAGCCTGCCCCCTCCCTTCCCCAGATTACTTTCACCAAGTAGCCTGATGCAAAGTTTCGTTTGTTGATGCCATGTGCCCACTCTGGGGCTTGGGCTTGCCATGAGTTATGATTCCAATCATCTGAGCAACATTTATTTATTTAAGCTGGCATATATTGTTGTAAGATTAACCTAGAACAAGTAAAACAAGAATGTTTTTAAGTTAGCGTCAGATTAAAGCTGTTGAATTTATGTTAAAAACAGGAGGAATGGAGAGAATAGTGATCTCAATTCTAAGCAAGAAAATTGTGAGTCTCATTTTAGCCAGAATCGTGCCACCCTAGTTAGTGCTGTAATTTTACCAACCTAAACTAAGCTTAACATTATTTGTTTGGATTTTTACAAGGAATCGTGTACTGCGATCAGTAGCCTAGCTCTGCAGGCAAAGGTTTTATCCCCAACACAGAGTCCCCTCTAGTTCCTTATCAAGACTTGAATTTTATTGAAATATCTAAGTTTTTGTACGAGATTGGAGAAATTTACCAATTTTGGATTTCATTTCCTATGATTACAAAATTATTCCATTTCAGAATACAATATGAAAACAGCACAATCTCTGCTCCTCAATAAAACTATCTGTCGTGAAAAATATTCACGACATTATGCATTCAAAAACATTTACCTTTTAGGGTTTTTATGTCATTTTATAATGTAATGTATTGTTGACTGACATGTAAGTGGGCATATCAATATCCATTTTCAGATCCCACACAAAACAGCTATGTAAAACTGTTGTCTTAATAATTCCCAGAGGGGATTACTGAAGTGTATCATTATAAAATAAAGCAGGCAAGGTGTGAAAAAGGTCAATATCGCATGTAAATGTAGTCATTATTTTGAAAAGCCAAAATAATTTCTAAATTCTAAGCCATCCGGCATCTGTACCAAACTCTGAAGCCAAACACCACACACAAACATTGTTTATTATAAAGATATGTTTTTGTGTGACAGAGCTAAAAAGGAGACCTAACAGTGCTCTCTGTTATGACATGACACACTCTCACTCTGTCAGAGACTGGAGTGTAAAAACCAGACCAGCTAGATGATCCCTTTCATTAACGGCAGTGGTCCACACATATGAGAGGAGGTCCCAGAAGGGGGCGAGACAGGGCGTCGGTGAGAGAGAAGGGGGGAGAGAGAGAGAAATCAGCACGAGCTCACTGGCAGACCTTTACAACTCCTTCATTATTGAAGAAGTGCAAAGAGAGAGCGGGCCTGCTAGATGCGTATGTGCACACACAGTAAAGATCCATTCATTGTGTGTCAAGAGTGTGAGCGAGTAAGAAAGAGAGACTGCTGTAGGATATGATTAAGTAAGGCTTAATTTCCTTCCTCCAGACCAGCAGCAATGCAGGACTGTGATCTTAAGAGCCATTCGGATTCATGTTTAATAAAACAGACAATTATCTTTTAATTATTTTGTCAAGTTACACATCAGACAGATTAACAATATGACCACAGGGCGAGGCCATGCATGGCACAGCTGTACATGGTTAATCTCTACTTCCTCTATATTCACTGTGGTCAATGGTCACTAATAAAAAAAAAAAACACATTGTGTGTAATGCTGCTTTGATGCCACTTTCCCCAACAAGTAAAGACAGACGAGGAAGCAAATACTAACAAGTCAGAGGAATAGATTTTAATTGACAACCAGCAGCCTGATTGGCAGAGAGAAAAGGAATAGTGCTTATGTCAGGTTTAAAAATTATTCATCTGCACAGTGCACTGACGCTCACTTCAGCTGAAATAAGTCTGAGGCTCTTCATTCATACAACTGTACAACCCATTCAACTGCAGCCATCTCAAGGTTAAATGCTTAATGATGGCCACTTTGTGTATTGTTAAGAAGTGGCTGCTACTGAATATACCGGAAGGAAATTAATGCAGCTGTTTGTTCCCCCCCTCAAAATAAGGGAAGTTGAATCATGTCCTTGGAGGCCTTCCGGTGGAGGGGATTGGGCATAGTTGTGGGCTGACATTCTCTTTCTTTCAGTGCTTTGTGCTACAATGACCAAGCTAATAAGACACCCTCTGAGCTTTCCCCCCTCCTTCCTTGCATTATTTAATATGACCTTGCTGGGATTGAACAGTCAGATGTAATCTGACTAACGCAGTGTGTAATGTTAAAACAACACCACACAATATCCACACTGAACTTTATCATATGTGGCAACCCTGCCCTCTAAAGAATAGATGTTGTAAAATTAACGTAATAAACTCTCTAAACAAACCATTGCCTTCCGCCCTCTCTAACCATGGCAACTGGCAAATGACTTCCTCCCAACACCTGTTGGAAAAACCTGTTTGCTGAAATTACTAACCTAATCAGTAACTAGTAAAGAAACGGCAGTTTCTGTAGACAATAGCTCAAATGGTGAAGTTCTTTCAAAGTCAAATGCTGTTGTGTGTCAACAAAGACAAAGTCATCAACCCATTCATTCTGCTACACACTATTCCAAATTGTAATAAAATAAAATAAATAACTGTTTTCTATAGCAGTAAATGTGCCATAGATTCAAAGTCTTGTAGACTGCTGGTTTCATGTTATCTTGAAAACCAGTGGTATTGGCATTTGGCATCTTCAAGAACAAATCATATCTGGAACAAACTCCAGATATGACTGACAAGCTTTCCTCATACCAGTCTTACGTGAGACATCAGTCTCAGGTGAGCCTCACATTCCAGCAAAACAAAAACCTGAACGTTGAACGTAAACACACTTCCAAGTCCATATCAGCAAAAGGAGAAATGGAATTTAATGAGAGAGAGAGCAAGAGAGGGAATAAAAGAGAAGACTTTATATTCTGACCTACTGTGCAGTTTGGGCTGGCAGCGTTCCCACATGCTCCCAACAGACTCTGTATGAGTAAACTTCCCTCCCCTGCCTACTCCTGTCAGACCACTCCCCTGTAAGCCCGCCCACAACACCTCACTTCCTGTTTACCTCTGACCCCATAGCTACAACCCCGCCCTCTCCCTCTCCCTCCCCCTTCCCCTCCCCTCCCCCCCTCCCCCTCCCCCCCGCACCCGCCCTGACTGGCAGGCCTCCAACAGACAGGCTGAGGCCGGATGCAGACAGAGCACTGGTGGGAGGGGGAGAAAGAGAGAGAGGCAGAGCGTGACAGAGACAGAAAAGCAGAGAGCGAAAGAAAGAAAGAGCGAACATGAAGGTTCTTTGGGAGGAGGGGCGGGAGTGTGAGAGAGACAGCCTATCGGCACACGGCCACAGTGGGGGCAGGTTTCCCAGTGGTGACGTGGGAGTCAGGTTTCAGAGCTGGCCAGCTCGTTGACTGGCTGGGAGTTATATAAACCTTACTAAGGAAGGTCAGAAAAGCAACAAAGCTAGCAATTCAGAGGGGAGCCCACAGACAACCCCCCAGCTACAAACAAACACACACACACACACACACGCAGCCCACAAGCAGGGGGATGTGAGAAGAGAGGGCAGCGGCGCTATTCAGAGAATGAATCTAAACCACTGATGAGGACAGCCAATGGTTGGCCACCTGTTCTGTGTCCCTGCCTGGGGAGCTGTTAGTGGTCAGAGCAGCCCTTCTATCATCTATTGCAGTGACTCGCAAAGTGGAGGGCAGGACCCCCCCTCATAAGGGTATAAGGATATACATTTTTTAAATAATCATATATATATATATATATATATATATATGTTTATAAATATATATAGTATATATATTTAACTTTTGTATATATATATATATATATATACAAAAGTAAAATTGACTATATTTAACAAAATGTGCATACATTTTTTTTTTTTACAATGTTTTATAGTTTGTAAACAGTATCAATTCTATTCAACCAGGGATGTTATAGCCCAACAATTAGCTAAACTGCAATGCAGAAATTCAAGAATCTCATAAGGCAAGCTGCGGCTTTCAGAGTGTCACACCAATGAGATATGGGGATAATTACCCAATTAGTGTTAGCAGACCTGTAAAAATATTAGGCAGGACAGGCTATTGGTTTAGGTGTTTGACACTTAACCAGGTTTGATCCCCGACATGCCTGGTCTACCTGTGAGAATCCTTAAGCAAGATGTCTAACCTGCTCCTTCATAATTTGAATTTTACTGTACCACTAGCAGCAGATGCAACTTTTTGCAATACTTTGTTTGCCTTACCATTTACCGAGCAAGCGTTGTGTAGAGAAACACTGGATTCTTTTTTCAAGCATGCACACAGAACAGGCAGCTAGTGAACTGTGAGTACATATTCACTGAATTTGACAAATTTGACAAACAGTGTATTTAGCTTACAACTTCTGACTCCACTTTTTTCCATGCAAGCAGTGTTACACGACATACATACATGCATGGAAAAAAGTGGCTTTGGCCAGGTTTGCTAAGACAGCTACTAGCTTGGATACTGCGGCGTTATCATTAGTGTGAGTTGAATGTGTGACAATAATTACACCAATGGCACAATCTGAATTACAACTATTGTTCAATATGTATTTGTTACATGTTGTATGTGTGTGTGTGTGTGTGTGTGTGTGTATATATATGTATATATATATATAAGTTGTTGTTTATTAAGTGCGTGTCTTATGTAATGCAGATTATGTGACGATCTCCTCATTTTGCATTATCAATTATTTTTTTGCTTATGCGTTACCTGGAGACTACACATCGGTGGCGCCCATCTAAGTTGGCAGACAGCCCAGTGGAACCCCAAATGTAACCGTGTAAATGTGTTAGTCCAAGTTATAGTCATAGCCTTGTATGTGAACATTATCATGATCACGACACAGAATCTATTTGGGTGCTTTTCAAATTACCAGAGAGCAGGTTCGTAGAACTGAGCAGTCTTTTTATGACGACAACTTGTTCCGGCTTGGCTATCATTAGTCAAGACTTTAGTAGAAGCAAATACAGAAACGATTTACTCTGAATAGGCCATACATTAACAAGTTATTCTTCTCTGAAAACCATAAAATAATCCCTCACTGTCTGTGTGTGAGGATTCAATGATGCAGTGTCTGAAATGTAGAAAAGGCAACAATGGACTAGCCATTATCCAGCACATGACACAATATAGGCTATAGTGATGTCAGTTAACAAATAATTTTAAACTGTTACCCATGCCAAGGTTACATTGTGTTGTAATGTTGTGCTTGAATTTAATTTGTAAGGAGTAGCTGTCACGTATTGAAAACAGTGGGTATAACTTTAGAATACAACAGAGCTGGCACAGTGGCACAAAACCACTGAACTTAGCGTAATTAGCAGCACAAGCTAGCATACTAGCATTGATCAGGATTGCCAGATAACACATAATTATTGTAATTACATTGGTATGGGGCAACAGACAAAATGTTGGCAAAGTACAGGACATTAACAGTTGAGAGATCAAGATCTCAAATCTATCTTGAAGAAACATTGTGAGCCCAATAGAACAGATGGTTAGAAATAGTCTATGTGCAAGCCCACATTCTAGCTTTGTTATAGAACAACTTAATGCTAATGCATTCAGGAGCTCTTCATCCATAACACTACATGAAAACATATAGTATGTTCTCCATTTAAAGGCAGCGTCTGTCATTCTTGAGAAAGCTTGCTAACAAATTCAAATCAAAACAAAAATACCTATCTTCTCTCTCTCTTCAATGCCATAGGCAGCTCCTTCAGATGCTCCGCCCCACATATTGGAAATGCACTGCGAAGGCTTGGGCATTGTTGTTGTGAGCTGTGTTCACCAATTTGATTGTGTTCCTATTTATGTAGCCAAGGCTGTGTAGAAATACCAGATAACTTTTTCAGCACATGCAGAGAAGGGTAAGGTAGCAGACTGCGAGGAGATATTTGGTGAATTTGACAAAAGTGTTATCTTACAATCACAGACTATACCCTTAAACTGTGACCTTTAGAAGCAGGTAAGAAATAAAAATTAATTAAATCAATCAAACATTCGCAGCTGCATCTGACCATCAGGACCGTCGGAAGTCCTAATTAGCCGAATCCACTGCGGGGGAGTGAAAAGTGGGCAGCTATCCCTTGATGCCTTGCCTGTTCAGCAAACACACCATCAGCAGACTGTTCACACACCAGTGCACCTGAATAGCCCTGTCATCCCATAAGCAACAACACAGGGCTAGATGTTGACACAGACAGAGGAGAGGCTGGTCTGTGTGCCTGCAGTTCACAGGCTCATTTCAATTAAAGACCTTTGTGGGTGGACAAATGGCCTGGCTTTATAAGTTACAGGAGCCTCTGCCACCAAAGCTGTATGGCCCAGTGCTTGCTAGAAGGTAGCTGACGCTGAAGTTAACAGACAGGATGTACCTTGGCTACCGAAGCAACAATGTGAGTCACCGGCAGAAGAGGAGTGAACATTCACCACAAGACACGGTTGGACGCCAAGTCTGTTGTGCTATTCACCTAGCATGAGCAAATACATACACTGTAACATAAATTACAATATATAGTATACAATCACTACACATCCACAGTGTCAGTTTCACAATGTTTCACCAATGAGCACCTTCAAAGGAAAAGGGTGCAAATTGAAGTACCTTGCCTAGAGGTGTAGAGGCGAAGGGAGCACGTTATCTCATCTACCCAGACTTTCCCAGCCATGAAGGGAGGATTGCCCATTTCCTGTGATAGATCTGTTTGTCTCAACACAAAGTCTAGTGAGTGGTTCTCAATGTAGGGGTGTAGACCCCATAAGTGGTATTACATTTGCATAAAACCGCTATCTTATGGTGGGGGGCATGCTTTCATGGTTGGCTAACCATTTTGAAGGGACCTGGGTCAAAGTTTGAGACCTGCTGGCCCATTTATTGAAAAGAACAAAAACTGTCACAGCACTGTAACGGTTACTAACATATGCCATTTAGCCACATGAGACTCAGGAAGTGTCCACAGTGGCATCCTTTATTTTAGGCGTCTGTGTCCCTCAGGTACTGCGTCACTGTGGATGTTGCCGTGTTAGCGGCCAGCTCAGCTCCAGGAACTGCCTCAGGCCTGTCGCAGCCGGCTAACACACTCTCCCAGCCTCCAACCTTGCTCTGTCTCTGTTGTTGCTCTTCTCTCACGCTATCCCTCCCTCCCTTCCTCTGTCCGTGGCTCTCTGACACCCCCCCCCATCTCTCTCTCTCTCTCTCTCCTAAGCTGTCTCTTTTCCACAAGCTCTAGCTGTCTCCCCACCCCCTCTCTCTCACCCTCTCAGCACTCTTCCCCACACACACACACACACACACACACACACACACACACACACGTATGTGCACACATGGAACCTCCCCCACACTGTAGCCAGGCAGTGTGCAAGTGCCTCTGGCTTGCCCTGACCCACATCTTGATATAGCCTTAAGTATGCTTACAGCTAAGTCCTGAAGACTCTCCTGAACTCTTAGTCTAATCACGCCTGACCTGCTGTCGGCGTGCTGGCCAGATAGACAGATCCTTATCATTTTCAGCAGGAGGCTCTGAGCACCACCTCTCCACCCCACCCCACCACTGATTGCAGGTTTCAACCAAACAAGCACACACACACTATGGTCGACCTGGTTAAACATTACATGGGTGACTGGCAGTTGTGCCATGAAATACTGCAAAAGTGCATGTCAATGCTCTCTCAATGTCAACACAGCAGGGCTCTGTTAATTTAGCAGACTCAAATTCAGTGCAGTATCTAATTTGGCCAATTATTTTCAACAACAAATCATTCCCCACTTATCTTTCAATTGCACTAGAACCAACAAGAGATGGTTCTATGAGCAGAGCAATACATAGGCCTACAGTATATGGTCAAGACACTTCTTCCATGCATGCTTTGTGCATACTAGATTAATAGTGGCTAACTGGGAATATGGGAGAAACGGCATGGAATATAAAATAATGAATACTGTGAAAGAGAAGTGCTGAATACCTAGAGAGGAAGAAAGAAAACAGTAGTGTTAGGACGGCGTTACATTTTCTACCTTGTATTCCACAGGTAGTGGTTTCTTGTCACCCCGTCCTTCCTCCAGGCCACCGCTGACCCACGAACAGTTGGACTCGTCCGGTTGGCCGAGAGCTGCCTCCAACTGTGGCAGCAGGTCGGGGAGGAGGTCAGGGGTCTCCAGGTCATCAAAATCTCCCCCCTGAACCTCTGGCGGCAGGAGGCTCTCTTCCAGGGACTGGTATCCGTTAGCGGTGGAGGCCGAAACGGCGTTGACCCCGCAGTTCTGGGACTGCTCAGAGGGTAACTGGCTGACCACACTGGGGTAGCAGCTCATAGCTTGACCAAACATCTCAGAGGAGCCGTACGTCCCCTGGCTCTGCCCAGAGCAACGCAGGGCCCGGAAGGGACACGCCTCGGCCGGGTTAACCGGGCCCTGAGGCGGTGGCTGCTGCTGATTCATGACCGGTGCCGATGGGAAGTCGCATACCACCATGGGCACTGTGGACGCGAGGGAGGTACTGTTGTTGGGCCTGGATGAGGGCAGGGACTCCTGGCCGATGCTGGGTAAGTCTGGCTCTCCAGGGTAGGCAGGGTACTGGGAGGGCTGGTAGGCAGTGGCAGAGCTGACCGAGCATGCAGGCAGGCTGTGAGACACTGCAGATGCCTGATTGGAGAAGGAGAGGCTAGGGTCTTCAGGTCTCGACCCAGCGAAGGCTTGAGCTCCCCTGGTTAGCTGGTAGCCAACCTGCTGCGGTTGTAAGTGAGTCCCACCCAAAGATGCATTTTGGGTCTCCAAGTAAGACTTGGCAAGGCCAGCCCTAGGATGGAACCTGGCTCCTCCTACAGAGAGCTGGTGTTGCACCTGGCTATGGTGAACAGGCGGCTGACTCAGTGCGTGGCCTCCCTGGTGGAAGGGAAAGTTGTGGTGCTGCTGAAGGGAGAGAGCTGAAGAGCTGATCTGTTGGTGCTGATGTGGAGTCAACATCTGCTGCTGATGCAGCTGCTGCATTCTCTGCTGCTGCTGTGTCTGTTGTTGATGACAGGCGAGGTGGTGTGGCTGCTGCTGTGCTTGCTGCTGTCTGAGGTGAAGGTGCTGGGTGTGCAGCTGCTGTTGATGCTGTGGGGGGGGCTGTTGGTGTTGCTGATTTAAGGGGTGGTACATGTTCCCGTTCTGGTCCTGGTTGCCCCACATCGGACTGTTGCTGTTGCAGAACAGCCCGTTGGCCTGCGATGCTTGGCTCATGGAGGCGGCGTGATACTGGCTGTGTGGCTGTGCCATCATAGCGCCGCCTCCACCCCCTGGGACCCCGGAGCCAGGAAAGCTCTGCCCCATGGGGTTCTGTGCCTTAATGGCAGCATAGTGGCCCATCTGCTGTCCATAAGCAGCAGGCATAGCTTGTTGAGAGGGTGCAGATGAAGGTGGAGGAATCATGGCCTGGTGCTTTCCTGGACCCAGGGACTCCACATGGAGAGGCTCAAAGTCAGCTCCAAGGTTCAGTTCATCCACCAGTGACGGTCCTGGAGGAAAGGCCTCCTCATCCAGCCCCTCCAGGCCTCCAACAAACAGGTTGGGGTCATCAAAGAAGTCCATAGTGAAGCCTGGGGCGCCAGCAGTGGGCCTATAGTTTATGTTGGATCCAAGCTGGTGCAGAGGAGTGTCTATGTCTCAGAACTACAGCATGTCCGTTCTACTGAGGCCCTGTGGAGAAGGAACAGAAGATGTAAACAATTTATACACCATGTGTTCTGGCTCAGGAACATATGTGCTGATCAGAAAACCAGAACTTTACATTGTGATGATATGGCAGAAACAGTGTTTAGTGTTTATGGTGGATTATTAATTCCCCACACAACACTTGATTATAATATATGGCACAAGTTGATGAAACATTCTCACACAATGTTATTTTTAAGAGTTCATACTGAAGCATTTGTAGTGACTAAAAACTAATACTTCCACAAAGGGGCTGCATTTGGTAGATGTAATTGACAAAATGCACTGATTGTTAAAGGTTAAAATAGTAGGCTACATAGCCACTAACAGAAGGAACATAAGCCACACTTCTACCGTATTGTAGCACATGGCTACACCTGCACAATACCCCTACCTTATACAGTACCCTTTTCACATTCACCATAAATGTAAACATACAAAATAAATTACGGAAACATATTCCTTGAAAGCTAACAGAGATCTTTACTAGGCAGCAACCTCATTTAAAGACAATACAGCCTTCCAGAAAGCCAGGTAAATAGCTAGATCAAAGTGTTCTGGATACATTTGGCACTATCAATTATCTTTCAGCAGTGGATTTCACACGCAGGGCGGAGCAGATGATGTGAACCTCCTGCCAGGCTACAACCAGGCTGCTTCTTCCTGTCTCAAGCACACTCCACCCCTTCTCTCCACCCCTGGCCTGTGAAGCTGCCTGCTGCTGCAGAGAGCGTGGGAGGTGCAGACAGCTGATAGCATTTCAACAGCTAGGGACACACAGGCAGATGAGGCCGTTGTGGTGTGTGTGTGTGTGTGTTTGTTTTGAAACCACAGACAGGAAGAAAAAGGAACACCATTTTGCTCAATCATCTTATGACCGCATGCACAAAGATGCATTGGAAATATCAAAAACCCTTCTTCAGTGGTGTAGGAGGGGATAGTGGGTATAGTATTATTTAAGGAGAGGAGACTTTTCCTCTCCATCTGCTTTCATATTTGATTGGTCTAAAACGTGTTCATAATCTATGCCTTTACCTAAATAGTAGCATGTTGTTTTCTCTGGATTTCACTTTGAAAACACTGAATTTGATTCGTAGTGTAATAGTGTATTGTGTAACAGCATGCCATTATATGATGCTGACTGGGAGACTAGAAGCCTTGGAGAGGAATATGATGGTTTGATAGGCTAGTGTACATGTTTGTGTCAGAGTAGAAGACAGAAGAAGTGAGGTTGGAATCAAAACAGCATGCTCTAATCAGGAAATTCGAATTAACAATAAAAAGTTTTCAGCACCCAGGAGACAATCCTTTTTATCTCTCCCTGTGGGCAATCACGTTTCCCCAAATCACGCTGGCCTATTATACAACTGGGCCCTCCAAATGTAAAATGCCTCCCCCCACCCTATTATCATTATTACATTTACAAAAGTGTAATATCTAATTGTAATTTACTTTATAATTCAAGAGTCTCTCTTTCCAAGGAATGAGAGAAATTAGATAAATACTATTACAATTAACTTATGACATAATAATGAAGGTTTTAACTGATATGTAAAGTAAAATAAAAGGTTTAAACTTATAATCATGGTCTGAAAATAAGCAAAATCGGAAACCCCTTCCTTGAAAACCCAAGATATTCGGACGTAGTAGATAGTTAAACAAATACCTACATTAGGCTACCGCAGTGTTCAGGACTATACAGGGCTTTGCCTACCAATCACTGTAGTTGTAGCTAATCTTATTTCTAAATGAAATACCATTAGGGCCTGTTTCACATAGAAAAGTAATGTATTTATTTAATTATTGTCCTATGGACAACTGAGAGTGAACTATGTCACTATGAATGATGTAATTTGAGGTATTGGTGCAACAGCTAGATGTATTGGTGTCTTATTGGTGCAACAGCTAGATCCATCACAGATACTTGTGATGGCTCTAATGTTTTAGAAACATTTTTGCTGGTCAACCTAGAAAAAACAAAAGACTAGCAAATAACATTGCTATTAAACCTGCCATACATTTGTTATGGTATAATACACATTTCTGACCAAAATTAAATAAACAAAAAGCCACAATGTATGACCAACACACTGAAAAGGACAATGCCAAAAGTAAAAAGCATTTAGCATTCAACTATTTAATAGCAGTTTACCCAATTTAACAATGTGGCTAATCAAGCAGAAAGACGCATTGGAATATGCATTTCGCAAAGATGATCTGGAAAAGTCTGGAATTAGTGCATACGATCAAAATAAAATAAAAACTAAGTTCTGATAAACTAAAAGTCAAATATGTTGTGGTTTAACAGAAAATACCCCAAATCGTAATACGAGCTTCTAAATGCGCTCCACGAAGAACCTGCAGCGAGAATAAACTATAGGCACAATCAACAGGTCCCGGTGATCCAAGGCAGCCGTGAAGCCATTCCCGTTGTACTTTGTACGGTATGCTTCCTATCAAGCACATCATTCTCGCTATGACAAACCACCAAGCGCCATACGACTCTTATTTGTTTACTATCATGTCTGTCAGTCTATCATGCAACTGGCCTGCCGCGAATACCATTTGTTTATTCTCTAGCTTCCCCGGAGGCACAAATAGGCGTCGTCCCGATTCTTTATCTCGTTCGGTAAACAAAACCTAAACCAGAGACAACTGCAACCACTGGCCACCCATACAAGCAGTAAACAATACAACTTACCGAGTTGATGGAATTAATTCAAAGAAACCTAGCTCACTGGCTAACATGCTAACCTATGTCCCCTTGCTGCCCTAGAGGCACAGTCCAGTCCACAAACTGAGTGTTGTGCCAGAAATATCCCCCCGCCGAAAGTATCAATTTCCCTACATTTTGTATATCTGCAACTCAGCCAGGGCGCGATTAAATTAGTATTATCTTGCAAATATATCAGAATGGGGTGAGCATAATGTCCAGCTTGTAATCTGTTCTTAGTATCCTATTGTTTAACTACTTTATAGTCTACTACCCCTATTTGCCTTCAAATTTCACCAGGAGCAAGGGGGGCCAATGGAAGGCGACGCGCAATAGGTGACCTCCAGCTGTAATCTCACCTCAGTCACGAGCAGCACGTGCATGATGCAACACGAGTGGTACATTCCCAGAAGTGTCCGATGATCCCAACAACTGATGTCTAACATCTGTCTGCCCACTTCCTTATGTGGTCCCGCATCCCCAAAAGCAGCATCATCATCTACATCGCTAAACAGTTGGGCTAATGGCTTCAGCTTCTACTTGCAAGTCAGTGAGCAAGCAGTGGAAACGTGATGCGCCCCAAACTCTTTCTTAAGTGGAAATAACAAAGGCAGGTCCACGTGGTCCGTGTGTTTTCCAGTACAGACCGGCCCATCGTATATTAGCAGAGGAGAGCCAGGAAACACGTGTCCCTTCCAGGATCACCACTTTAGTGTGAGCCACCACAGGATTCAAATGGTGTCGTGACGCTTATTCGCCTCCGCTCATCAGGGGAGGGGTGAAGAGAAGAGAACAGGGCGGAGATGGATGGAGACTGGCGAGGTCGATACGTATGCATGAATGATAACACACTGTCAAGCGACGTTCGTAATAGTGCGGGATTTAGAAGCGTTTGAGGTTGTGCGCTTCAACGTTTCTGAGAACAGCGTCGTGCCGAATTGTTCCCCCCGCCAAAGTTGTTTTGCTTTAACATCGGACTGTTTATAACCCCGTCAAAGTGAGTATTCTAGTTATATTATCATTTCATTAGTATACAGTATACTATACTTAAGCGTTTTATTTACACGTTGCTGTATTTTGTGTTTGGTAATATCATAATGCAACTTTTACAAACTACAATATTCAATACATTTATTATATGTTAATAAACTAAAGGTCTGGTTCGGCCAATTCTCAAATCAGAAACTAAAATGTGTGTAGGTAAAGGAACCGTTTCGGCGGGGGATAATACTTTCGGCACAACACCAATGCACAGATGCTGAGTTGGCCGGTCTCATTCCCCTGGTCGCTGTCTGTTCAGGACCACCGTACCGAACCAGCAGTACATTTTCAGCCACACACACATTTCACTTACCTAACAAAACTTTGCTAACTCCGTAAAAGTATCGCTAGACGTCGGTCTCCCCTCCTATCTGTAGAGTGTGAGATGTAATATTCTGACCACTTTGAAGAGACACCAGCCTCGGCTCTATCGGGAAGGTTCACACTAAGCGAAGCAGGTCAGTGACTGTCAAAATGACAGCTGGCCCAAGTGAATCGTTACACACGAAGTCCATGTATCTCTGGATAAAAATCACGAAACAGCGTTATAACTTACCATTATGAACCCGGAACTTCAGCTTCAAACGTCAAAAAAATAAGAATATAATCGGCGAAGTTATGGCTATGTAGTTGTACTCCTGCTGGCGACCACAGCACAGCGACTCTACCCTGACGTGACGAAGATAACACTTAATTTGCATATCTGCTATCTGCCCTCTGATTGGGCCCCAGAAAATTCCATGATTTCATTTTCCATGACACATTTAAAGCCGGTTCCCTTTTAATCGTATATATTTTATAATAATGTATCCCAACATACTCAATTGTCAATTATTAAACCACACATTTTTGAGAAAAATAGTTGTGTTGACAGAATACACAAGATGGCCGCGTTCACTTCCCAGCCAATCGGGCGAGGGTTTACTTGTATGAATAGACTCCGGTCTCATCCTTCAATGTTGACGGGAGTGGGCGCTACTCCGCACTACGGGTCTATGGCGATCCCTAGTGGTGAAATATAGCATATTTAAAAATAGAATGGTCAATAAATAGAATAATCAGCAGAAAGATATTTTTTAAAAGAATAAACAGATTTATTCTCCAACTAGCAGTGACATGATTTGCTCACAATTGAATCAGTAACATTTTATTTGCAGTCAGTGAAAACAAATCTTTTACATCTCATTACACAGCAGCAGAGCACTGCCATTGAGAAATTGGAGAAACCAGCAAGGGTTTAAACACTTTTGTTGCTTATCATCTTGTCTTTAGGCAAAATAATTGTTGGCTTTTTTATATTCCATCATTATCCCCAACCCAATTTAATTTTTTTTCAGATTAAAGTCAAGCAGATAATATGCAGCTAAATTCATTGTAATTCAGACAAATCTACACTACATCATTTGTTGACCGACAGAGTTGACATCATTTTCATTTGTGATAAAGAGAATAATTATGCATAGCGCCAACATGTTAAGGCTTCTCAAATAATGAAGGGCAATTTTTGTACTAAATAAATAATATTCTGGGTTTATGACTATGCATCCCCCAATATGACTTCAGATTGCAAGGAGTTTCTGAAGGGGAATTCCACACACTTCTGACCTGAACTCGTTTCCCTCCCATCTCTTACTTTGGGTTTAACCCATATCTAATCAGTTCAGCTAAGACATCTGGCAACCTCCACTAACAAGACTAGATTTTAATAAAAACCTTGAAACATTAACACTGTAAAAACAACTAGACATGCTTGTAGAGATTAATGGAAAGTGTAGTGACAGAAGTGAAAAATGTTCCAATTAAATATTACAGCATCAATGCTACAAAATTCCAAAGAACACTCTTTGGAGTTTTGAACATAGTCCGATTATTTCTAATTTAATCTGTGTGTACTGTAATCTCAACACCATAGATTGCCAGAACTGTAAACTGAAATGTTTGAGTCGGTATAAAAAATAAAAATACAATCCACTTGGGAGAGATGTGAAATGGAGATCCAGTGCAAAATAGCCAGAATTATTTAATGAAAATATCATGAAAACACTATGTATTTTGCAAACATGCCTCTTAGTGAAACCTTTGCAAAAATATCCTTATTTACACACCAAACCTTTAATTTATTAAGGACAAATCAATTACATGACTGAAATAAAAACAAAATAAGATTGAACTTATCTTAAAACTGTACGCAACTGCTCAATATTATAATATCAACTATTAAAGACAACAGTTTATGCAATTTAAACAAAATATAAAATAAAATAAAAACATCCCAGTCAAAGTTTGTGTGAAACCTGGCAAAAGAGATTCAAAACTTTTCAAATTCCACCAATAATCTGTCTCAAGTTCTTTACATTATACAAGCCACTACTTACAGTACAAATGCATATAGCCTTGCTGACACTCATCTCCTCTTGGGAGGCCACATCCTCTCATTCCCTATAGCCCAACCCATATGCAAGGATCAAAAAAGCAAGATGAGGAGCTCTATGATTGCATCACAGTCCTAGCACTGCTGCCAAGACATTGAATCATATTTGTCAATTTGCATGATACTTTATTTATTCTAAAGCCGTTTGAGCAGATGCCTAAAATCCTTAAAGAGCCAAGAAAAAACATGGAGAGTTCATATAAAGTCAGTTCATATGATGCTCTAGTGAGGGATCCAATTTGCTGAAACAAGTCTGCGGCTTGACATCCTGCTCTCAGCCCTCTAGTGGCTCAACCCATTTTAGTGCAGGTTCAGCTCTGGGGTGAGCTGTCATCTTTGCTGAAGGGCTGTGTGGAGCCAGGCTTCACCCAGGACAGCCCCGACACCTGCACTCCCTTCTGGTGATCTTCTGGCCGTCTCTAGGGCAACAAAAGAAAACTACCAGTTACATCACTGAAACAGCTCATACTGCCTTATCATTCAAAGCTACTAACCCTCGTAATGTACTCGTAATATAGTATTTAGCCACACGGCGGCGCCATCTGATTGTGTATGATTTGTGTGTTT
>JAODUG010000018.1:5963599-5977273 GCA_027564795.1 Aphredoderus sayanus | reverse complement strand
CATTCTATTATTATTTGTTTATGTCATTATCAGATCGGCACATTCTCTAAATATTGGAAACAGACAACCCAACATCGGTCTGGCTCTATGAAACATGTCACCCTGTACAAAGCAGACTATTGTTATGCATGTGATGCAGACCAGAATGTTCACACACTGACCATATGCTATGACCTGCTTTTATGCTCTGAAGGGACAGGTTCTCCAGACAAAAATAGCTCTCTAATGTACAAGCTCCTGTCACATCTAACTCAAACTCCTGAAAACAAACACCAGCAGGAATGCCAGTAACATCAGCTAGCAAAAAAACACCCATCCAATCCAGTTCACCAAGATTCCTAGGTTAGTTAGGATAAGGACAAGGAGCATAAGCCAATGTTTGTACACATTACAGAAAAACAAAGTACAGTAAAAAAAAAAAAAAAAAAAAAAAAAAAATTAAACATTAATACATTTGAATT
Organism: Aphredoderus sayanus; assembly: GCA_027564795.1. Lineage (NCBI taxonomy): Eukaryota > Metazoa > Chordata > Actinopteri > Percopsiformes > Aphredoderidae > Aphredoderus > Aphredoderus sayanus. The sequence goes on along the minus strand of JAODUG010000018.1, from coordinate 5,976,812 downwards.
ATGAAGCAACTGACATGAACCATTTGAAGTCTTACCTTACGACTGGTATTGGCAGACATGCTCCAGAAGGGATTCAGGTTCATTACTCATAGAGGTAAAACTGGTGTCCCTCAACAAGTGATACCCGGGCCATCCGCTGCTGTAGCTGTGGATATAAAAAAATATATATAAAAATAAACTAATGTTTGTTATGATGACTGAAGCCAAAGCAATCTTCCTTTAAAACACATGCGGATACGCTGTACTAAATGTTTGGTGTGTTGCAAGTATGTGGTTTGTTGTCAAGTTACTTTATTTTAAAATGGTGGTGTGTGTGTGTGTGTGTGTGTGTGTGTGTGTGTGTGTGTGTGTGTGTGTGTGTGTGTGTATGTATGTATACACACACACATATATATATATATACACACATATACATACATACATACATACATACATACATACAGTCTATAATACATGTTAAAAAATAAAGTATATAATAAAAACCAATGTACAGTAAGCGTGCCAGATATAAGTATTATGGAACTGGCCTCTTGTTAAATTCGCGATTGTGTGTGATAAACCTAGGTTAGCAAACATTACCAGCATGCAACTAACTGTACTTTAATGTGACAGAGAGTAGATCGATATATGCCGACAGTATGACACTTGAATACTGTACTTTCTCGATTAACGTACTGTACATATGTTTATTGAGGTTACCTGGCATTACCGTCAACACTGTTAGGTTACTATTCAACCAACACATCAACGTTAGCACTTTAGCATTTGATCACCTGCATTTCTACCAGGTTTCTCCAACGTTAGCTTACTGTAGTCAGTAAACGCTGACAACTCACCGTCTCGAACTGAAAGATAAAATCTTTAGTTTAAAAACGTAAACCTAATTCACCGGGACGACTTTCGTCTCGGGCTATCCGTTTAAATGTCACCCAGGCAGCTAACCGGCTAACGCTAGCTAAATAATTTGACAGACTGTGGCAGCAACCAGCTACCACCCCTAACTTCACGAGGGGCGTTTATTAGTAGCAAAACGGCGTCCTTATTGGATAAGAAGCCTAACAGGTGAATCTCGATTTGCTGAAATATATCACGTGAAAGGAAAAGTGGTCCTAACTGAAGTAAGAAAAAATAGCTGGCCTGTTGTTGCTCTATTGTGTTTTTTAAATTAAACTTTATTTTATAACTTCAAATACAAACATGTCATGAATAAACCTATACGTATAATTTAAGGTGATGTAGGTTGTAGGTGGTTAAAGTTAGTGGACATATGGGGCAATAGCCCAGGGAAAATTAAATAAATTTGTACCATTTTCCGTTGGGGGTACATTAAGCCTGACTGTCCTCCAAAGAAATTGTGAGGGTCAAACATTTCAAACACTTAATTTCCTATATTCTGGATGTGTAACCAGACACAAATAGGGTCTGGACACACTTCAGAAGTGATCAAGCCAAGAAGTTGTTGCCTCCTATCCTGGGTGTAGATCTCTGGTTAATTTCAAAACTATTGGCTGTTAACAGCTGTTAATATCGCTTCATAGCTCTATACATTAAAGCCATCACACTTATCCACCCCTATGGATGTTGATTGGTCAGCCATTCAGGGTGGCTGTGCAAACACCAAAGATATAACCTCATAATATGAAATATAAACTTAGCGAACATTGATCTGAAAAAAATAGTCGGGTGGGGCCAGGCTACTAATATGTGCCTTTACTGCATCAATGTATAGTGCAAATCTAGCTTTATTTATGTAAAGGATCACAAAATTGTACCCTGGCTCTGCCCGACAATTGACCGATCCCAAACCACCCCCCTCTACCCACCCTTAGTTACTGTAGGTACATGACCCATATAGAGCCATTACATACATATAGGCCTATCTATAAAAATGCAATAAAAAGTGCAAAATCAGAATGTGATTCGCATCATACATTTACAGTTCCAAAACAAATAGCCTACAAAATAGTAAATCAAAACAACATTTAAAATGAATCTCTATTTACCAAATCCTACATTTATATTATATACAACATGAACATTTGTAAATGATTTATACTTGGTAGCCTTCACATAGGTCACTGTCTTAATTTTGGATTGTAAATCACTGCAAATTAACAATTAAATGACATATAGCTCAATTATTCTAACCCAACACACAACTATTCTGCAGCCGAGATTATTGTAAAAACCCTCTGAATCCTTTTTGTGTTGCAACCCCCTTGGAAACAGCAGTGTGTCCCCTCTGCTCCACTCAAGAAGTTGAGCAGTGCAACAACACATACTGCACTGGTCTTCTCACACCAATGAGAAGAGACATGTTTGTATTATGAACTTGTTTATGACGCCCTCTACTGTCACAAGTTTGCCTCTACATTGGCTTGAGTTAAGATTGCACAAAATCTAGTATTCCAACACTTTTGAGCAACATTAACAACTTCCCATGCACACTTGTAGTTTCCCTGGGTAGGGGCATCCAAGCCATCTGCATCACACATTTCTTAGTTTTGACCACGCATCATTGACGGTTCATTCTGTTGATTGATTGATTTCTTTATAATTACTCTTAATTATTGTTCTAAGGGGAAAAAACAATTTAATGCATGAGTGATTGCATTAATTTGAAGAAATGACATTGCCCAAGTTTGAGAGTAAATACATTCTGTTGACTTCATTATTGTTGTGATTGTATATTGTCCCAAGTGCACTTCACTGACATAGACAATTAGTATCCGGAGTCTTTATTAGGGCAGCAGAAGCTAAAGGTCACATCACACTTTGGCACACAAAGACCACATCAAAACAAATAACTTCATGTCTGCTTTGCCTTAATCGACATTGAGACACGGACAAGGCTGAAAATATCCACACCATTGCTCTTGTAATGAGCTTTTGTCTTCACTATTCATGTTTTATTTTGTCTAATCAACTTTTGTGACCTTGTGTGCTCAACAAATGCATTAAGGAATGTAATTAAAATTGAACATTTGATTAAAAATAGACTAAATGGCCCTTAGAGAAACTAAAATGAGATTTTAATTTTTATTAAACAAAACTTTTTTTGATCAAATGAAAACCCACCACATTTAAAGATGCAATCTTGTGGTTGGTATTCAATTTGTCTATGAATACATTAAGACAATGTGAAATTTCATATCCAACAAATATGTCCCCAAGTGGGATAATACATAGATTTAGACTTTTTTCGTCTCCTCATTCAATTACCATAACATCTTCGTGCAATGGTGATCATACGATCTAATTCACATTTCACAGTGGCTTTTGTGCGGCTGTGTTTAAGTATGACCCATTTAAACTCAAACAGTGATGAAGGGCGGCATGTGACCGAGTTATATTATGATCTGAGGTCGCTGGCTTTTGTGTGAAAAATAAGGTTTATATTTTCTTATTTGAACAGTAGACCTATTTAGTAATCACACATCCAGTCTGCCACAGGATTTGAACTTGAGGTGAAATATGCTCTCTGCTTATTTTCCCTGTCAGTCTATTCCTTCAGAGAATTTTAGGCCTGCCAATTCAGATCTGCAATTTGATTTAAATGACAGTAAAAAATTGCAATTGGCAGTCCCTGCTGAAATCTTGACAGCACAGCCACAGTGAGAACAGATGACTCCTCGTCCACATAATAAGTAATAACAATGTTAGTTTGTATAAAGAAAGCCATAGATTCAAATACAATATTTATTTTCACAATATTAACATCTAGGGAGTAAAGGTAAAATATATATATATATATATATATATATATAAATATAATAAATATAATAATAATATATATAAATAAGGAAATCACCCCAAATCCTTCATATGGCAATAGTCTTGCCTTATCCCTGGGGCTACGGCCTGGCTAAAACCTCAATGCAGCAATTATTTGCTGTAATGACTGCAGTTCAAATACGCCTGGAGATTTTATTAAACCAAATGAGAGAATGGTTGTATTATCACCAGGTGATTGACAGTGACAAGTGCTGGGCAGGCTGGGATGTGAACATGATGAAGAGGCTCCCGGCAAAGCTCTCGATAATGTTACCCCTGATAAAGTCACCTGGCAAACCTCAGCTAACAAATGGAGAGGAGAAAGCTCCACGCATATTAATTCCAATTGTCAGATCCCATAGCTGCAGGTTGTGTGTGTGTATGTATGAGAGGGTTGGTGGGGAGGGACGGGGCAGGGGGGTCCTCTCCATTCACTGACTGGCATTTTACACAACTAATGAAAAAGAAATCCATTGTGCTGATCATGTGCATATAGATTTCACTTTATAATAATGATAAAATAGAAATATTCATAATAAAAGTAAAGGTCACTCGCCACTGCAGCTAAGCTTCCTAAGCTGCAACCTTTGCATAAGGACTTGTCAGCTTCACAGATAAAATGGGGGAAAAGGGCAAAGTTTTAACCCTGCTGGGCCAGAGGGGTGGTGCCATGCCACTATGTCACTCCATGGGTTTTATTATTTTGTCTGATGTCCATTTACAGTCAAAAACACATAGCAGTTATCCAAAATGAGTATTGTTATATAAAGATTAGACCCTTATACTGGACAGATGTCCAAGCATAAAGTTCTGAGTTGACTAGCAACTTCTTCTGTTGCTGAGAGAATCAAATACAGACCTTCTTCAGGGATTTGTCTAGCCTGGTTGATAGAGTAAAGGAAATATTTGTACAACCACATTTCCTCTTTTCATTGGTTCAGTCTGTCTGTCTCCCTACAGTATGTAGGTCACTTGGGCCTTCTTTAAGCAGTGGAGTACGGGGGTTTGGAAATGCATCTCTCACCTCTGAAGGACAGCCACAGCGTTATTACAGCTTGCTGTGAGCACTGTCTGCATATGCATCACACACTGGCATTTATTAGTGCCATGCACTAAGTACAGGCCATGTTATTGGATTTGAATATCAGCTTCTAGCCACATTCTCTGGACCTGGAAATATATTATATTAAGATGAAGCAATCCCATTTAATAACACCCAAACTAATAAAAGGGAGCGCGGATTGGAAATTAAATTTATGAATATTGCTCGGCAGCAGGAGTTATCCAAAAAGCCGGTCTTGGTCTGTCATATGCAGACATTTCATTGCTATAAGTCTGGGCACTAAATATATATCAGATTGTCTAGGAATATCACAGGGAAAAGCTGAGGTATCTGAAAGGCTGTAGATCTACAGTATTCTCTATGTTGAAAAGTTGCACATCTCTCAATAGTTTATTGAATTCAAAGTGGACAGGGTTGTCAATCATTGTAATCAGTGTTCTACAAATGGCTCATACACAATATGAGCAACACAGGCCTAAAGCATTGTAAGACTGTGATAAATAACACACTGCAACCAACAGAAACCTCCGGGTTAAGTGTAACCTTATAAAGCCCAGTTTTGTTGAGAACCCAGCCTATGATTTATTATAGTAACTATAAATTGTGTTGAATTTCATCTGTCATCTATAACAGGAAGTTCACTTGAGCCTTGTCAGATATAGAGTACAGTTTATTTCATGACCTTGAATAACACTAAATGGATCACAGTCTTTCTAAATGCATAGAAGTCAATAGAAGCATTTTATAAGGCTGTCTGCCAGATTTTACAACCGTAAATAACTAAACGTATATTCGCTCTTTACTGCACAATCGACATCTTAAATATAATTTATTTTACTTAATAAATATTAATAAATAAATATTTTTGTTTTCCTCAAAACACATGCAACTTGGATAATTGAAAATAATAATTGAAAATAAAAATAATGGCATTGTGTTCAGTTCATACTAAATAAACAAGGTCTTTTAAGTGAATGTGCACCCCTAAGGATATATAAGCTTTCCCCCAATCGGAGTGTATTACAATAACAAGATAAAAAAGTTATATTTTTTTAATTCTGGTGCGGGGGCCTGGGCCCATGTTGTGTAAGCCATAATGTTCCTTCCTGTGGCGTTGATGGACATCACACTGTCTATCAACATTTGAATGTTACTTACAAGACATCGGAAGGGCCAAATCAGTGTGTGCCTGCGCTTGTGTGTCTGTGTTTCTGTGTGTGTGTGTGTGTGTGTGTGTGTGTGTGCGTGAGTGCGTGTGTGTGTGTGGGTGTGTGTGCATCCCTGTTGAGTTCCGATGGGGCCGTGGCTGTTGCTCACTGCACAGCCAGCCATATGCCAGGCATCGATTTCCACATATATCTTGAGCTGGACTTCCCCAACCTTCATCAACAGATGCAGCTGAAAGATTGATTTGCGGTGAGTAAATTACCAAATCTCTTTGGAAACATTTTTATTTATGTATGTTTATGTAGATAGCTTAGAGGACCATTAGCTGGATTACCTCTGAGGCTTGGCTGAACAACAGATGTTCAAGGACAACGCATCCACTTTTACTTACAAGAGGCTGCAACAGCCGAGAACAAGTGCACACGTGGAATCTGTGAGGAGGGATAGAGGTTCAAGCAAACCCTCAAGTCAAGTCATACAGTATGCAGTTGTAAAGTAGGTACAGCATATTAGGCTGTTTCGTTGCGGTCAGATCACTGGAGGGCGCCCTAAGACAAGGCCACAACTAGGCTGAAAGGTTTTAGAGTTTATCTTATTAACAGAGGATTTAATGTTTGTCTCATCAGCAATCTACACTGATTCAAATGTACCTAATTTAAGTAATTTTGAGTAATGCAATTATCAAATACGATTAATTTAATCAAATTGTCAAGAAATATATTTCCTTTGTATTTATGAGCTTTACGCTCTGTGCTCATAGCTGTCATTTATTATATTTGAATATCAAGAGCTGAGTCATGCACAAAGCAAATTAGGTTGGCTGCTGACATTTAGTAATAAATATAATGCATATTTATTTATTTATTAAAGGCAATTCTGCCCGGGGAGAAATGTATTTTATAAATGAAAGATTTTCTGAGGAGAACCGTCTTTAAAACTCCAATTTTAATTTCTATAGAGCATTCAATTATACAAGCATCGAGTTTTAATTCAAATGTGTGTTTGATATGGATATTTGTATTGTAGTGTAATAATCTCAGCACAAAATGTATTATTTCTGTGAGAAGTTCGTTTTCGTGTCCTCTTTTTTTCAATTTTCTAATTTCCTCTCATGAATCATATATTGAGAAAATGTGTTGCAGACACCAGCGAACTGCTTTTGAAGTCTGTGCTTGTGATTTTCTTATCTACAAACTTATTAAAATTAAGTCAGAACACAAAATGCTATTTAAAAACTTTAAGTGAAACAATTTGCATTGGGAGTGGGTGAAGAGCTAATGCATTCTCTCTTTAAGCCTCCAATCATTGTCATCCATTCTCACCCCTGATTGTTTTCCACATGGGTGCCTTCATTCATTAAAGCAAAATTATAAACATAAAGAATATCTCCGTATTAATATTTCTCCTTTTTGTAAAAGCTCAATCAACCATAATGTCCTAATTTTTTCTCTGAGAACCTCATTTCACATTATCTTGCGACTTAAGGAGCGAATGTCCCAAAAGGGATTTATTTCATTTATCAGGATTATTGAATTAAATTAAACTAGACACTTACCGCAGGCAGAACAGATGTACCCCATCCACTTAAAGGTAGGCCTGCTCTTCAGTGTGATTTAGGCAAACACGTTAGGCACCCAATGCCATAGTTTCCTACATAATTAATTCATTAGGGGAGAGCGTTCAAAGTGCCCTAGGTAAAGCAGAAAAGGTCATGCATTGAATGGATCTTTAATTAACCGACTTACCAACCTTACTTACATGAGAAACAACATAAGCAGCTTGTTTGTATACGAGTGGAAATCCTGAGTATAAATGCAAGAGGTCATACATGCTGTTGGAATTGGAGAACAAAACAGAAGCAATTTTTATTTAACACTTTATTCTAGAAGCATATACCATGCGGTAACCCTCTGGAAACAAGTTAATAATACATACAAAATGTATGTATATTCTGAATTAAGAATACACAACATAAACATTCTACATATATATAATGCAAATGTGTAAGAAAAACAGAAAGCAAAGGAAAGCATTTGTTTCCTTAGAGCTGCTGCAATCTATCTCTATCACACTTATTTTCACCAGCAGGTGGCAGGCTGCTTCCACTATAAAACCTTCTCTTGGTTCCAGCTTGGCTGAACTCCTGCATCCTGTGTACGCTGATGCTGATTCCCTCAGACCTGGCTGGTGTTGCCTGTGAAATACATTCCCAATAAAAGGGCTTTAAAGCCAACATCAGTGCAATTACAATAATCTCCCCAACACCAAGCCTCCACACCCAAGAGCACGGCAGTGCCACACAGCTCGGCCTTCTGCGCTCAGCCCCACATTACTCCCACAACCCCTGTGTGAGGTCTCACCGAGACCCCAATCACCAACCTAACAAGATCAAGGCAAACTCTCTCTCCTTCTCCATCACACATGTACAAGTATAAACACGCACACACACACGGCCCCTTCTGTCTTCAACCAACATTTCTCTCTTTCCGTATCTCTGTTTTTGGCACACTCTAAAGTTATCACACATTTTAAGCGGCTGTGGAAAGTATATAGTTGTATTTAGTAGTACCAGAAATAACAGGCTGGCTATCGTGTCAGACGTGGCTGTGTCCTTCCACATTGTGTCACCCAGTTCAGGACCTTTTCTTGGTGTGCGAGCAGTCTATTCTGAAGCAAAACAATCTCATAAATAATAGAGAATTGTGTGTGTGCAAGTTTCCAGCTTGTATTATGAACTAAGAATTATAAAAGAAATAGACTGCATACAGTAAAATAGCTCATAGAGGCACAAATAAGCAGGCAAAAATACAATCTACTCTAGACGAGGAGACAGTGGAAGACCAGTAGTGTATGGTAAATTATGCACATGCATATATATGGATATAGATGTACATGTGCATATTCAGTGCTCTATAGATGATTGTGTTTGAACAGTTTGTGCAATGCAGGTAGCCTAAGTGCTAGAAACCATGAGGGGTTAATATTATAGTAGATAGCAGGGTGCACAAGCAGCATTGACATATTGGTTAGCACTGTGTCCGCAGCCATAGATCTGAGATTATAGTCACTCCTACTTTGGGGTCCTTTCTGTAGAGTGTTTAGTGTGTTATTGAAGACATTGTTATTCATCATTATAATGTTTATCTATTTACACAGGCCATCAGCTCATCCTGTACCTCTGTACATACAGTACTGTATGTATACTTCAAAAACCATGCAGGTTAGACTAACTACAGTAGAAACTTTAAATTGGTGTGAATTTAGTTAGGAAAACAAAATAACTAAATGTATGAACGGAGAACAGATTTTCTGCAATAAAAGATCAGTTGATATGTAATTGCAATGTGCAGACTGTAATAGCTTATTAGCTCAGATTAAATGAAGAGCAGAATAAATGTTGGATCCCATTTTTAACCCTGTGCAGTAGTTCACCATTTGTGTTTTTAAGGAGCTGTTAACCTCATGGAAATAGCCCACAGGACAGGAGCCAGCGGCATGTTAAACCTGAACCCGGTGGAAAGAGTCAGACAGGTTATCCAGCACAGAACACAGAACACGTCTCAGCTCCACTTGTACTTACCTCTGCAGATGCTATCAGCAATAGGCCCTATGTTCATTCTTGAAATATAAGAATCCAATCTGAAATGTATAGCCAATGTGTCAGATATCATCATATCACTATTCTACTCTGCTGTCATAGTTTGTTGTAGGAGTCAATGCCACTCGTCATTTGTTGTGTCTGAAATGTTGAGCGTTGCTAACAAGGGTTTGTGTTTTACCCTTCTTATCTCTGCCGGCGGATGTAGACAGACTAGTTGGTTGATTGGGGAGAGAAACTGTAGTCGTACAGCCTGATACAGCTCATCAATACCCATGAGGTCATAATCCCAGGCAGAGGTTCACATTGGCCCTGTGATACCTTAGTGAGATACGCTTCATAGCCCTGCACCAAACGCCCATGTGGCAGCTCGCTAAATAATTTGTGCTTCTTTACCGGGGTCATTGGATAGAGAATCTGGGTCTTAAATAATTAATCTGGACACAATCTGAGCGGCTGGCTTCTGTTTCCTCCAGGTTTCAGCCAGTCTGCTGTTCTTGTCACATTCATAGCAGCATGCTGCCTAATTCCTCTGGATGGCAATCCTGATCACAGTAAAACAGACGGGCATCCTGGGCCTGACTCGCAGGACCTAGAAAAAGAGAAGCACACAGCCACAGTCTATATATATATATATATATATATATATATATTTGGTGTACAGAAATAAAACAAATCCCATTACCGCAAAGGCTTTGTTTAGCTACATAATAGCTTTTCATTATTCAGTGTAGGTTGAAACAGGCACAGTTGTTTGAGTGATGGTGAAAATGGGACCTTTTATTGATGTTGCTGCTTCTCAGATCTGATTCTTACAAACACTGAGTGGAGCCTGATGGTTCGTCTGTATCTGAATACTAATATTCTGCATGTGAATAAATAGGTGTTAAAGACCAAATGAGACCAGATGTTTTTTGTATTCAAATCATGTGACTAGAGGAGTTTGTTAACACACTTAACACACTCACTCATGTAAAACTGATGTTCCCTTGAGCAAGGTTTGAAGAAATAAAGCCAACCTTTTGTTTTCATTATTGTGAGAGAAATGACCTTACACCAATATATTGTGACAGTTTGGTGACCTGCGCTCATCTTCTACACAATATGCTTCCCTCAGTACTCAGCATTGTTACTGTATCTCCTACCTTCATATAATATGTGTCAGCATTGTACCTGTGTCCCCTTTGTATCTTGTTTGTTCACCATTGTAAACTCTCCTCTGTATCTATTCCCCTCGCTATATCAGCAGTATAAATATTACTTGATGTCTTTACTTCCTCAGAAGCAGTCTATATCAAATTCTGAATGTGTTTCTCATTGGCCAAGCTTTAATTCATATATAATGTATGCTATAGACAACAAGAACTAAGATATGAATTACTTACTGCTAACCAATTAGCATCGCAAACAAGATCTTAGATAAGTACAAAATGTACATTTTGTCTTACTCCCTGTAATGTCTGACGAGATCTAAAATACTTATACCAATAGAATCAGTATTTTGTCAAATTGATTGGAAGGGCCTGGGCTCCTTCAGAGTGTGAATGTTAACAGCCAGTTAGAAAAAGGCAAAACATATGCTAAGTTTTAAGATATGTATGCTATTTAAGTGCTAAAAGAATGCTGTTTTTTTATTGCGCATAAGACCATGAGAGAAGTTCTATAGTCCTTGCGAGATGAAACACCAAAATAATGCATCATGTCTATGGCTAGATACAACACTTTGTCCATCTCTAAAGCCAAGTAGCTGGTTTTAATGTGTGTGCAAATGCACATTCTTCAAATGCTTTCCCATCATTTCAAATCCCGCTCACTCTTGGCTGTCCTGTAGGCTCATCACTGATAGCCTTCCACGTGTATTTAAAATGTCACATTGACTTATACTCGCTGTTCCGTGTTTCTTGTCTTGAAGAAGTGTTGCTTGACCTCAGGACTTTAGTAGAACATCCAAACACGCTTGTCAGTTCAGGGTCCCTTTGGAGTGGCCGTGGAAGAAAAGTCTATAAGTCTGAGGCGCAAGGCAAGGAGACAGAGAGAGAAAGTGAGAAGGAGAGAGGGAGCACTTTAAAAGAAGTACTCCAAGACATCGGGAATGACACTTAGCCCTTAATCATCACAGTGTCTGCAGGGATACCCTGTACATTTGTGTCTATTGCAGATAATGGTCTTCCCTGACTTGACAGCGTGTCTTTGCAGCGCCGGAGCTCTGTAACCAATGCTTAAGTGTATCAGGGTGACAAAGCGCTGCTAGATTCGGTGGTGTCACGGTTCATCATGTAGTGACACCGCTGACAGCTGTGGTGTTAAGACAGGCAGGGCCGCTGGATGGGGCTGAGCGGATTATAGTGCAGTAGGCCCAAGTTCCATAACAATGCTTTTCCTGTGGAGCAGAGTGCAATTTAGTATCTGCAGCAACAGCAGCTGGAACCACTGGAAGAGTCATTGTGTGTGTATGTGTGTTTGATGGGGGAGCAGGGTGGTGGTTATGGAAACCTTGGAGCCATGACTGAAATGCTTCTTCATTTGTTGGAAAGTGGATGCAAGAGAGAAAAGCAAAAATATCTGGTCAAAATAAGTACAAGAATGACACTGTTGTTTGTGGGATGGATCTCTCACGCGCTGTGCTGCCTGTCCAACCTTATTGGCTCCTTCCTCAGAGAACAGAGAGGGGAGTGGGATACCCCAGCCATCGGATGTAACCACACCGTCTTGGAACTGTCCAGTCCCATCAGTTCCCTCCCATAAAGCTCTCAGAGCAGACACGTCTCTGCCACGTCCTCTGCTGGTTTCCAGCGACTTCCTGTTTGCTGGAAAACAGGGCAGACAAATTGCATAATGACAAATGGTGGCCCCCGACATCATGGGAGCATGCCGCCCCCGGACCTCAAATTCAGTTGAAACTAATTTTGTTTCCAGCCTAAAACAAGCAGAACAAGATGACAATGACCAGGCTTTGTCTGTTTCCACGCAAACACTCTCTGAGGTTTGGCTACAACTGTGTGGCACTTGTACTTATAACCATTTTATCCTTCGCGGAGCGTTTTTACACAAAATAACAGTGAAAGCAAAGCAACGGATGGACTGAAGCTGAGGTTGAGGCATTTTACACGTTGGCGCCACGGCCCGTTGGAGAGGCCTCACTCATAACTGGGTTCCAGTGTTTATGCTCCTGATCAGGGCGTTGGATTAGATTACTGTCATCTTCTATTAGTGTTTGTAACAGGAAGAAAAGCTTGCCAGAGACTGGCTAACAACTGACTTGTGTCACTGTTAGCATCCTGCTGCTAGCATCTTAAGGATGCTGTATAGCCTACCCACTTATGGATAGACTGCCTACATTGTGGATGTTCTAGGGTTGTTGGTTTAAACTCCTGCACACCTCAGATGTGCTTCGAAACAGTTTAAAAAGTGATTGATGAATGCACCTCAAAATGTAACAAATAAATGAAACCACCACTTCACCAGGATATTACAACAACAGCAAGATAATGTTCTCATTGGCTGACATTATTCACATCCAAGTTAGACTTCTTCACCCTCGTAATGTCCTCTGGGTCAAAATGACCCAAATCACTAGCTCTTTGTGGCAGATAGAAGGCGCTAAACCTAAT
>JAODUG010000018.1:5938746-5949069 GCA_027564795.1 Aphredoderus sayanus | reverse complement strand
ACCAAAAACTTCACTCATACGATTCACAAGAATTCCCGATCAAACAGGTATTCATTTCAAGCTTCTAAATTAACTGGTTTAATGTATTTAGCTTTTAATCTCTCTATTTCTCTTCTGTGCTCTTTGCCTCGCAGTCCGCTTTCTGCTGCTGCTGCACGCAGGTGGCGGGTCTCTTCTAAACGGAAGTTCGTCACAACTTCCTTCATGCATGTTAACTCCTCCCATTAAATTAAATGTTAGGTTTTGAATAATTTGTGCATTTATGTTTTTTAATAAATGACCTAATTTATGTTTTCCACCAAAATAAGTTGTTTAAACTAATATTTGTATTTATTAGATTTTAATGGGGTTACACATGCTCTAGTGACTTGTTGTGATTTCAGTGACCCGCTGGACGTGAAACACAAGTGACATCTGAACAGACAGGCTATGCTCGTAGCATGACTTCCCCATTCCCCCAGCTAGCTTTGTCTGAAAGCACACACAGCCGATGTGTCTGAATCGCCTCTGGCCTAGATGGAAAGCAGCTCAGTGAATCACTGACGTGGACACAGAAACAGGCTTTTTAGTCATCCTTAAATAAAGGTGGAAATGACAGAGGCTGTGTGTCCCTCACACAGCGATGAATACGTCAATCTGCATTCCTTTCCAAAGTAAAAGATAGTCACCGGACATGACAAAGAAGGAAGGCTTCCTTGATAATATTGAATCTAATAATAATATTAAGAATATTGATAATTGTGACGAGTACTGGTACACAGTACATATTGAAAATGGTTCACCCAGGGCAAGGCACAATGGCTGATACTTGAAAAAGAATGAAAAGCAACTGCAACTGGAGAGACCGCCAATGCACTTGGACAGAAAACATTTATAGGGAACCTGTGTCTTTTGTGTACAGTTTCTACAGGCTTGATAGTCATGAGCTCAAACATTTTGAACTCTGTGATATGGAGCAACCTAAGACAGAAAGAGACTATATGCTATAAGTAGACATGCATATACAACTGAATATAGAATGTGGAACAGAACATAGAAAGCAGAGCACATTTAATCACAATTAAAAACAATTTAAAAAGATGTTTCAATTTTGTGACAGGACAGTTTAAAGAGACATTAGTACATCCGCAAACAGTGAAACCTGCCTGTTAAAAAAGATAGTAATTACGACTTAACCCTCCCATAAAAAAAATTACCAGCCTTCAATGCGATTAGAACATCTAACATTTGTGTGTGTGTGTGTGTGTGTGCGTGCGCACGCGTGTGTAGGTGTGTGTGTGTGTGTGTGTGTGTATATGTGTGTGTCTCTGTTCCTGTGTGTATGAGAACGTATGTATATGTATGTGCCTGTGTGTGTATGTGTGCATGTGGTATGTGTGCGTGTGTGTGTGTGTGTCCATGTGCATGTGGAATAGATCCATCGGCTCCTGATGTGGCTCTCAGCAGTCGACAGCGCTGCCAACCGTTGTCATTTTCTGGCAGCTAGATTACTCTTGGGGTGGCATTTTCACAGTTGTCAAGTGAAGATTTAATGGCCAATTATCCTCAGATAAATATATCTCTGCTGAGAAGAGGGAGCCATCGTAGGACCGGGAGACTACACTATTGCTTCTAATTGTAGGCTAAAGAAAGAGGAAAACATGTCTGGTCAAAGCCTCCGGAGAATGGCCGTCTTTCCTGTATCCACAATATACCACCTCATCAGGCAGATGAAACCCCTGAAATAAATCCTGAATGCTAGTGTAAACCACTTTTCATTTACAGCACAAAGTACTGCTTTTGTTAAACAGCTTTTGTAAAATAGGGTGTCGCCATCCACATTGTGACCAGTGTGCTGTCTGTCTGTCTTCTTTCTGCTGTTAATGAAATGGAATTTGAGACAGCAAGAGGTCTACAGGAGGGATGAGATTATAGAACAAACAGTCAACTAGGTCAAAGTACCACTCAGGATTTTGAAAGTGATTTATGCCTTCATCTAAACATGCACATTATTATGTAATAAAAGAAATGAAATGACCTTTGTGATCAAGTAAATTAATATTATTTATTTATATCTTTTTGAGAATTTCTTCCATTGCATTGTTGTTCTTCTATTTTACTGTATTGTATTTTTTATCTGGACCCTAGTATGAATAGAAGTTATCCTACTGCAAAGGGTAAATACATGTAATGTTTTATTACCATCATACTGATATATGCAACTTCCTCTTTCCAAGATGAGATGTATATCACCTCTATTTACTGCATTATACAAATGGACATATCTGTTGCTAGCAGGTTAGCGGTGTGTACATGCCAGTGGGGATCGGCGATAACAGGCAGAGTAGCTTGCGCTAACGTCACCTCAGGTTAATGAATGTGGCAGTCTCAATCACAGGGCTGGAGAAGAGGATTTAATGCTGTGCCTTTGACACTAGGATGGGCTAATAATGATGCAGTGTGGAGCGTGTCCCATCTAACATCAACAGTGATTTAGTTCTGCTGCGCTGACTGATTTCACATATGCACAGCAACACACAAACACACATGCACACAAAGTGATCAAAAGGCATCTCATTAAAAGAATAGTAAAGGTACAATGCAGTTTGATGAATAGTCATACAATCATACAATCGTCATACAATCATATAAAATCATATTGCACACAATATTCAGCTTGCCACTCTGCTGATCCATAAAGACTATTAGAAATGTTCTCCTGGTGCTTACAAATAGATCACCCAGCTTATCAAAAGGCAGAATAGAAAATCCACAGACCAAATGCAAATTCTTTTAGCTAGGCTACAGCATATGACATTTGCAAAGTGGGTGCTCCATGACCCTGGTCCTCAAAATGGTTATTTATATTACATATGTTATAAATTGACAATGTGTAAAAAGTTGTCTATTGCCTGATTCTGTCAGACACCTCATACTGTTTCAGAGTGCAGAGCACACCATCTTAGAGTAGCCTAATATATAACTGTCATAACTCGAAACAAAAGTTACTTTTGCATTTCAAATGGTTTTGGATAGATTTCCATTCAAGTAATTGGCTTTGTGACAAGCCATCTCAATTTTAAGGTTGTACATTTTATCTAGCAAGTTCATTTATAGCCTCATTACCAGCCTTGTTAGCATTCGCCTGCTCCTCCCTGGTCTTGCTGCATGCAAACAACTCCTGCATTGGTCCTCAATCTAACATTAAAGTGCATGGTCTTGGCACCAGAGCTTCTGCTCATTGGATGACTAGGGAAGAGCTTCTGCTCATTAGATGACTTTTCCCAGGCATTAGGCAACTAGACCATGTGCAAATGGACCATTGCAAACAATGTTGATCCTTCGGCTAGTGAACTAGCCTACAAATGCAATTATTCTTCAGTGGTGTAGTCTTTTTGTCATACTACAAAACTGTATTTGTATTTGTAAGTTTTTTACCTATGGAAAATTTGACTTCCATTGGCTATTGTCCATATTTTTGGACAATATATCAAAATATATACTTTGACATGTTTTTGTCAAGTCTTAATTCCAAACCTTTCACATCTTTGAATGACGTTTGACACGTTGAACACAAATATTTGCAGTAGATGAATTCAGACTGTCATCCCTTAACTATAAACCTGAGAATAACACACTCTCTCTCAGTGAAAGACCCGTGAACATGCTTGGCATATTGGAACCTAAAATAAATGGTGAAGTCTACAGTTTGACAAATATGAGTGACACATATTAGTTGTATTCGCAGTAATGTAGCCGATCAAAATCAAACTAAATCTCCATCCTAACCATCGCAATATTCTTCTTGCCCCTCGCGCAATCATTGTTTCCAGTCTATAAGTTGGCTGGTTTACCCACAGTTCCCTACTTCTCTGCCACACTCCTCATATTTACATGATCATCATTGACACTGTAATGATTTGTGCGATTATGCATGCGGATGCGGTTGTGAGCGGGCGTGTTGACACGGTGTTGACAGCCCGGCGCGGTCACATCTCTGCCACTGTCTCAGGTGGGCGCTCTAGTTATGCACAGCCTTCATTTAGATTCGATTACAGTGACGCACGCCTTATGGGTGTCACTTCTCTTCCGCTTCACAATTTAGGCAGCGGTGCTGGCCAGTAATTGTGCTACCTGGGCGCTGAAGCCCTGGTGGCAAATTGAGCAGCGGGCGCTCCATGGCACATCGCCTGGCTGCCTTCCCCCGGCTCATTTATTTGCCTCCACTTGTCAATGCGGGAATATCACTGCTGTGCAAATTAGCTTCAAGGAAGCTGTGGCTCGCCCCGCCCACCCCACTCGACTGGCGCCTGTTATGTCCAATTACACTCCCACAAGCTGTGATCAGCCCGCGTAACTAGCAGTGCCACCGTGCGCATCCACGGACATGTGCTCATATGATGCGTGCACATACACACACACGCGCGCGCACGCACGCAGTGCAGTGTATACTCATCAGCAGGTGCCTCATTAGGCACGCTACCCCTGACTGTGGATGTCTGTGAACTACCAGCAGCGATTCCGCTGGCTTCTTCCTTAGGGCCTTCAGTCTGCTCTCTGATTGGCTGGGAGAAGCGCACAGGTATCTCCCTGCTAACAAAGCTGCCCTCCAGAGACAGACGGGTGTGCACATACACATATATTTTACAAATAACATACACCACTCTTTTCTCATAAGCATACAGTAATGTGGAGGCAATGCACATGAGCAGAGATCATACTTATAAACAGTATTGTGACACGTGTGCCGTTCCCAGAAGGTTCTTCATGTGAAGGCTCTGCTGGGAACCAGAAAGATCAGAGTCTTCTCCAGAGAGTCAACACTGAAGTTTTATCTTACTAGTGCCAAAGCCTTTGGGTATTGCATGCTGCAAATAGCCTACAGCGCTGTGCGGAGCACGACACAGGACTTGTGCTGCTTCTACTTGGTAAGCAATGAAATGCTAGGTCTTTAGCGTTTACTGTCGCACAGTTGTTGTTATTTCAGTCTGCGGTGCGCCTTTTGACATGCTCCCACCAAAGAGGCAGCATTATTCAAGCTCTGACCACATGTTAGCCACACATTACGCTGAGCTGCGCTCGCCTCTGACCACCCCCGGTCTATAACTGCAGTGAAAACAAAAGGAGGACTCAAGAGTTCAAAGCACTGTCTGTTTTGTGTGCAGTCATGGTGGCCTGCCATTGGATGCTTTCATCAAATCTCCCAGCAGTGCCACAGCACCCAGAGGGGCTGATGTCAATGCAGGGTCATCCTCGGATATGAAAGAGGGAAACGTGCCTGCCAAGGATGTGTGGGGAGGGACACATTTAACCATAAACGCCCTGAGACAGGAGGCATACAGGCACTGTGTGGTGTGCTGAGGGGCCTGAAGGTTGGGCATGCACAGGGAAAGGCACGCCCTTCGATTTAAAACTCTTTATTTTCTGCTTTGTGTTTATTTATCTGTCATTGCTCCTTCCTTCACGAGCCTCTCCATTCGGAGGGAGAACCGGTGGCGTGTGCTATAAGAAAAAAAGCTCTTCGGTGCGACACTTATCGCTCAGCCCAGTCGCGGAAATGTCAAACACGCCCGAGATGAGAGGCGAATGGAACTGCTGACACCCTCGTTTCCTTCAAATTCCCTGTTCTAATGTCATTTTTGTCACGCGGTGTTTTAGAAGTGTGCAGGCCCTATCTCGCCTTACTTGCGCTCTTCACCCTACATCAAAAACAGATGCAACCACGCAAACAGCTTCTTGTGAGCCATTTGTTCTGCAGTGGTAGCATTCTCTTTGTTTGAACTGATACACACTCCCCAAATCCACTGTTCAGACTCGGTACAGAGGGAGATGCTGTTATTCAAGAAGGCTGAGGGCGTATGCGAGGGTGTTGTGATCACCGTCTCCGCTAACTCTATTCTTTTCTCCGTAAATCTCATGTTTTAAAGATTCCTTTAATGGGAATCATAGTCTAAATATTTCAATACCGCTATTTTATTATTCAGTAGACTCAGAGGCATTTTCAGCCATCCGACGCTGAGAAATCCATGTGCCTCACTTCTCTGCCGTACAGGTACAAGGCTCCGGCTGGCAATATTACAAGGATTAGCATGGCATATGAAATATTTAGTGGATTTCTTCTCCCCTCCCTCTAAAACCCAATAAATCAAATGACTGCCAAATGTTATTAAAGTGATGGTCTTTGACTGGGTAAGAGTGAGAGCCTTTTCATATTCAAATGTGGGGAGTGTAAAGGTTACATGGTTTAGCTGACAGCCCCCAGTGACCCAACACTGGTGGCTGATGGGGGGGGTTCTAGGATGTGGCACAATGACAAGAGGTACTGCGTATGCTGCCAGGCTGGTGTCCCCCTGGCATGGTCCTCTGATGGCGTGGGCAGGGCGTCCTGTCGGCTGTTCTGATTAGTCCAGGATGTTTTTTTTCTTTCCATTGTTTTGCGGGTGAAGTGTCACACAGTGGCTAGCAGGACGACCAGCTGTCTCTCTGTCACAAACTGTCACCAGCATTGTCGCTCTGTCCTCACCCGCTGAACAGATGATGGACGTTTTGAATGGCAGGGCCAGTCCCCTCCCACCCCCAGCCTGGACACAGGAGCCATCGATATTCACCCCCCCCCCCTCCCACACTCTATGTCCACCAGAGACCATTCATATGTAAACACAGAGATAAAACATATGGTGCTAATTTGAAGCAAATCAACAGTGACCCAGGCTGTGTTATTATACAGGCTACAACCTACAACCTTTCTTTATTTGGAGCCTTGTCTTATTCATTACCAAATCATCAACAAACACACACTACTCCTCCAACAAGGGGACATGATGATGGAAAAATCTAAGAAAACTGATAATTCGCATAAGAAGCCATGGTTGTTGTACTATCATCAGCACAGGTCTCTAGGGAAAACTACAGGGCATTTTAATAGATACACAGGGCACTGTTTGCTACCTTCATTTCAAAGGGAAATTAGCTTGGAATTCATCTGCATGCAAACTCAGTGAATGACGGCTGTCCTCAGCGCAGACAACAGCAGCAATGACAGTGATCTGAGGAAGAGTACAATGAGGCAAACAAACTTTGATTTCACTTCAGTTACATCATTAGAGCCACTCATAAGGTCACAGTTGGAGGAACATCATGAAACACATATCAGGATAAAAAGAAACCAGCCTTGACAAAGTTAATATCCATTATACATCAAATTGATAATGTTAAGTCTGAATAAGTCAAAAGAGTGAAATATTCATGAGGCGCTGTCCAAAAGTTATTTTTTATATATATATTTTAATAAACCCATCCTCCCCTTTTCTCCCTTCTCTTCACATTGACTTGACTTTCTTCTCTATTAATTATCATGCCCAGGAGGTTTTTCAGCAAGAGTAGCAACCATCAGCCTGAATCGTCTTGACAAGGCGGCATGGCCCAATTACACCAGCGCTCCACCGGGCTTTGATGTGGCTGCAAAGCAGAAAGATAGGGGCAAATCGCACAGCCATATTATGGTAATGATCTGATTTAATCCTGCCACTAAACTTTATGTAGCTTGTGTAAAGAAGATGCTAACGCTAATCACAGAGGTGTTGGGTGGGATCGGGCGAAGGGGGGGGTTTAGCGGAGGTGTGTGGAGACACGGCTGGTGGGAGTTTTGCCTCTACAAAGTGCAGCTCATGAATGTTGTAAACGAAAATGAGACAAAGTGGACTTATCTGCGTTTAATTATACATCCGGCAGAGAGGTGAAGAGGTGAGGCGAGCGGCAGGGCGCGCAAGCTAGGAACCTGTTGGGCGGCCATTGTTAATTAACACATCTGAGGACTGGAGGGAGAGAAGGTTCTGGAGACTCAGGGAGCAGGAGGAAGAGGAAAAAGGGGGCTGGCGTTTGTGCTGGGGTGCTAAGTGAAGGGTGTTACAAGGCACACACGATAGTATCAGCCTATAATTAACTTGTCACTTCAATTATAGCTCCTCAAATTGGAATTGTCTTGGGTTGTGGCGCCAGGCACCGTCTGTATGCTTAATGAGCTGGGCTAGCTGTGGTGCTGGTCTCCACTGGCCACACCATCACGCCTGCAGCGCGGTGGTTTATTGTTCTAGCTGACTGGCGGGCGTGGGGCTGGAGAGCACAGCAACAGCCCATCAGCTGTCAGTCACATATCACAACCACACTGGCCTCTTTGTGCTCCATCATGTTTGAATGCTTGTTTTGACTTTCACCTCTTTTGCTCCGCTCCCTTCTATCATTTAAAGTGGCTGTGTCTGTGTTAAGTGCCAAAATGCAGCTAATATGAATTTACATTGATTTGATCTGCAGACAGAGTGGCAGGTCCATTGATTGCTGGATAAATTGAGAACATGAGAAGACATGAAGAATTAATGGATGTTTCACTGTGGAAGTGCAAAGTTAGGTTAGAGAAAAGCAAGCTGACTCTGAACTCACCTGTGGACCCCTTCCGGCACCTGACAGCGATAGAGAGAAATATGTCATGTTTTATTGAAGGGTTTCTGTCTGTCAGTGTTATTCCTGTCTGACAACATGCCATTATCACCAATGATGAAATGAAAGCCAACATAAATATCATACCGACAAACTGAAGACTAGGGAGCATATGAAAGTTTCCTTGTAATAACAAAGTTGTCTTTGATTCACAATGTTATGCATTCAGTAGGAACACATTGAAAAACCCACCAGCATAAATTGGCTCATAGAGCAGCATAAATACTTTAGGCGTTAACATGATTTGATTAGAAGAACAAAGACATTTAACACATTTAACATTCTTTGATGTGTTTTAAACTCTTAAAATCTATGTAAAGCGTGTCCTCTTTGGTACCACTGAGCATACATGAGGGTATCCCTTGAGTTGCTGAAGGCCTCTTTGTAAACACTCATTGCTCACACTGACAAGCAATTGCACAAATCAGATCATTGTTGCTATTTGATGTTAGTAGACTTTTGTAGAACATGTTGAGCATTTTGACAAAGTATGCAGCATTTAGTGGCCTCACTGACAAGGACACACTGAAAGTACTCAGTTTTGAGTGTATTTTTACCTGTATTTTATACCAAAGGGGGTCAATATAATCATTATTTGTCTCAGCCTCTTCTGTTCATTAGCACTATGTCATTTGGCCCTTGTAAGCATGTCAGTACAATCATCTTTTTGGGAAAACACGAATAATGTGAGGAAAACTGATATTTCATTCACCAAAAGTTGCTTATTGTTATTCAGGGGGAAAAAGCCATGATTGGCATGTGACTGTGAGTCAGATCTTACAGTACGATTCTTCAAATCTATTCATACTGTATCATTGTGGATGGCTTCAAAATAAAAATGCCCATTCTTTTTGCAACATACGACTTTAACTCATTTCACTAACTAGTGGTTTCATTTACTACATTATTGAAAAGTGATCACTATATAGCCTATTTCTGTAGTTGGCCCCACCGAGTCAGCGCAAAGCAGGCAGCGGGCTGAGAGCTGACTTTTCCCGGCTATCAGGAGGTGTCATGCTAGTGACTAGCGAGCTACTGTATAGCAAGACAAAACCATGCTGTATCAGCTGGATTTCTTTCAATCCCCTGCAGCATATCATTTCAAGTTGAAGCTTAGAGCTTTTAGCTGTGTGTTAATTTCCTCCATTTAAAAAACCCAGTTGAAATATATATATATATAAAAAATCGTTTTTACCTAGTAAGCTATTTCAGTCAATATTCATCCCTAGGATAGAACATGCAGTATTGTAGCCTCAGCCGGTTTTAATGGATCTCACTTAGTGTCCACTAACAAACACCCCACCTGTATTTAATTATTTATTATAAGAGATGAAAGGACAGTGAGGATGTGTAAATCTATGATACTCCAATATTAAATCAATGTGCGCAAAAATTGGATTGCCAATGAATACGTTCATGTTCAGTGGACTGAACGTTCCATTTATACTGAACATTCCATTTATACTGAACATGTTTCATCGAAAATGTTTAGACATTTTCTGCATTTAATGGGTGTGGCGAGTATAAGATCTTGTTATGGCGTTATACCCTTAACAGGAGTTTTGTCATCATCACTAGCCTACCAAATGACACTTTCATTTAATCTTAAATGCATGCCGTCTAATTCTAATAGAAAATGCATGACATTTACATTTTGAATATGTTGACACAACCATTGTGGACATATCCTTCCTAGCAATTGGAATAGGTTAAGTGCACTACAGCATCAATAGAGTAGCCTACCATCATCTTGTGCATCTGGGGTAGATGTTCATTGGTTGTTAGCATTGTCACTCACACTAATTTCAGTCTTTTGATTTATTTTCAGCAGTAACTATACAGATGTACAAG
>JAODUG010000018.1:5910417-5938646 GCA_027564795.1 Aphredoderus sayanus | reverse complement strand
TTGGTTGTTAGCATTGTCACTCACACTAATTTCAGTCTTTTGATTTATTTTCAGCAGTAACTATACAGATGTACAAGCAAACCTGCAAACAGCCAGACAGTGTTGTATAGATTCCCAAATAATTCCTCCAGTACAAAGGCCAATGCCCACTGATGCACCTCATCAAAATACGTCAGAGTTTTAGAACAAGTTCTTGTCTGACGCTCGTCGTCTCTAAGAATGCAGTTGGATTTCATTAGCCATGAACATGCATTTAGAATACTTGCAGATTTTTTACCTCCTCTGTTAATTTGTCTTTACGTTTCTAACCTTGCATTCCTTGATGCACCGTCACCGTTAGATTTGGTAAATGAGTTATTTACCAAGTAGGCATGTCTTGACGCAGTTAGCCAACGCTGTATCTCACACTTTACGAAAGTCAAGTTTAGCTCTGAGACTACAGGGTAAAATACCTGCTTCATTGTCGGAAATGGCTGAAAGAAGTGTATATTTTCATACCCATTAAGTCAGTGTCATGGTGAGTTCCTGGCCTAAATTTGGATGCAAGGAAAGGACTAGGAAAGGATTTATAAAATGCTAATAACTGCAAAACCAATGTTATTTGCAAAACAAAGGCCAGACAACTTACAGCTGAAACTGTTTAATTGTGATTCACCCTCTAATCTTTGTAACAGCAACCATTATGTCATTTGATAATGTGATTTAGTGTTTACAAGGCAAGACAGCCCCACAAAATAGTGCTATTATTGTATAGCAATACTATTAATCTTAACACAATAGAGAATTCCCTTGTCATCTTTGGAATGTTTGAATAACGTTATGTTAAAAGTAAGCCTTGCGTCCACTTATCTTTCCCTGCTCCACAATGTCTTGTATTGATAATGTCTCGTCAGGCTGAGCAAGCACTCATCCATCAGGAATACTTTCCAGATCATTCTCCCCATTAAACAGCCAGGCTTGACTGGCAGTGCTAAGAGCTATTACCGTCTCCATCAATGAGGTGCGAGGATGACTTCGCCGGCAGGTGTCCTGGCTGTCAGTGGAGGGATATATGGAGCTATGCTGTACAAGCCCACACATCCATCAGGTCAGCCTGGAGATGCTTTAACAGGTACACAGAGTGGGATGTCAACCAGTATTGATGCATGCGAGAACTTGTTGTCGGCACCAACCCTGCCGTTCCACACTCGTCCATCTTTATTGCTTTGTGTTATTGTTGTGCTGAAGTCACCGTGGGTACGCTAACAACTGGACTCGATGGGTGGCTAGATGTGCACACCTGACAGATGTCGTAGATAGATTGTGTTCCATTAAGCTCTGAGGTGCCATGTGCTCTTTTACACAAGAGTGTACCTTTAACTAAGTTAAGTTACCAAGTGACCAAAATATCTGGATTGACAATGTGCATCTTTGTTAAGGTTATTGTTGACAAGGCTCAAGTTACTATGTAGAAGTCAGTACTGAAGTTTGGTGCACTACAGGCGATTTAGCATCACATTTAGCTTTGTCACATTAAAAGACATTTAGAGATTGATGGTCTGATGACTGTGTGTGTATTCGCTGGAAGAAAAATAATCCATGAGAAATATTTGACCCGTCTACCAAACCTTGAAACACAAACAAATACAAAAAATGTCTTACTGATTTGATTCAGACTTTATGCTGCATGCATCATGGGCTTATGTTTTTATAAACTTTGGGGATTTACTCCAGAACAGACACAACTTAGATTCCCATTGTTCTGAGCCTTCTGCTTGGAAGCACATACAAGTGATAATTGTTGGGCCAGTCTGTTTCTGATATAGTGGTAAGGTAATCATCTCTACGGAATTCACCTCAACACCAATGACAGCAGCTATGAGGAATGCTCATGCACCTCATGCATGAGCTGGCATGTGACTCTGTTGCAAGGCGAATGAATTCAAACGAGCTGTCTTATCATGCTCCTTCACCGTCGCCTGCCAATAGCTGGACTACAAGCATGGCTGTTGTCCAATAGCACAACCCCTTTGATCAGTAACAGCCAATGACAGTGTCACCAGACCAGTTCACAATCATACACATCTTTGTCATTTCTTTAAATTGTTTACAAGCCACTCCGAATCATCTTTTCGCTCAAGCTGCCATTCAATGTAATCGTCCTTGACAAGGCTGCTTGGCGAGCTACACAGGGTACATGCCTACAAGCACTATGTTTTTTGGACGTTAACAAATCTGCCGGGGCCTTGGGTTGGGAAAGACAAAAAATTAGTCTGACAATTACTTGGTGACGGTGTTGTTAAAACCAAACACAAAGACACTGAACAGATTATAGCAGCACTCTTTCTTGATTCCCCACTGGAGAACCAGACCTATAGAAGTGTACAGCCAAGACATCTTAGTGGAGCCAGACAAGTTTCACTCCTCCCTTTTTCTAGTCCTGATGTGTCTCAAAGATTCCCACCCATCCTCGTGCACTGTGAACATGCACACGCAGTAGCAGCAGGGCTAGGGATTTGGATGGGGCGTAGAGGCAAACATTTCTTTCTTACTGTATATTTTAGAATACAGCCGTAAACAATTGTCACATTGAGTGTCACTACTGTGTGCACACACAGATTCACACAATGTAAAGAATGGTTGAATGGACACTATGTTCATTTACAAAAGTTAAATGTAAAATATAATCAAAGTTGTCACAGTTTTCAAACTGCACGGAGCTGCTTTATGAGATGACACCACAAATACCAAATCTGTCTGTTATTAGAAGTGACATTGTCATTATGCACTGACACAGCATCCCTGCTCTAGTGGGGCATAAAAATGTCCTACTAAACCGGCAACATAAACACGCTGATAAATTACATTTATATGCCATCAAGCTGCGACATTTGCTGACAACAAAATGTTTCTCCAAATCTGCCGAGGCGATGGTTCTCATTAGCAAGCACTGGAGTGAGTCTCGCTGGGATGTTAATGAAAAATACACACACGCTGACCTTTGTAATGTCTCCCTGCAAATGACAGCATTAACAAACTCTGCTCAGAGTGCAAGGAAAGCATAAAGGTGACAGAGAAAGCCTTGCTGCCCAGGATTCACTGAAGAAATGGCTTCTTATCGAGGTTACGATAGCGTGGGGTCAGATCTCACTGCTTGGCTTCTCTGGTCATTGTCTGGGATGGATATTGATGGGGTCTGGAGGGCTATAGAGGTTACTAACCCCTGTCTCTCCTCCAGAACTCTCAGCTGAAGAGGGGAACAAACTCAGGCCTGACACTGGGAAGTTGGAACAAATAAAAACAACAGTGTTTGACTCCTTGCAGAGTGTGTAGGAATTTCTATAATGGGTAATGTCTTAATTAGCCCATAAGAGTTAATAGAAAACAGAACTGAAATGCAGTCCGCCAAATCATGACAAAATGGCAATAATGGTTCACTTGGATGCCTGAAAAACATGCAAATCATTAAGCACCAGGGTAACAAGCTAATTTTCTATTTTGCAGACACGGTTTATAGAGAAGATTTGATTAAAGCGAGGTGTGTCCCGCAGACAGCATACTATTTTTCTTCCTTTTATATATCCATATATGCAAGCTAGTATCCTTGCTGTATTATTCTACAACTGTAAAGGATCATTAAACAACAATTATAGAAGTGGCTCAGATTTACAGCCAAGTATCAAATTAAACTGCTTGTGACCTCTGGGTTCACACACTCATTTTCATAAATTCTTTGTTGGAGTGATTTATTGAAAAGACCTTAAGTGGGGTTACCAGACGATCTGTGAATTTGCTGAGTTGATGACGACACCATGTTTTAAATCCGCAGTCTATCAGGCTCTTTTGAAGCTTAGCCTATTATTGCCAAGCAAAGGGGTCAACACAATGACAGTTTCTGTATTAACTGCAATCATGCCTGGAACTGTTAATGCTGGAGTAATCATCCTTCATTGTGGTACCAGTTCATAAAAAGCACACCGTGCAATGCCAATAAGACTTACTTCAAAAAGCAGGTGTTCTTTCCTTGGAAGTTTGTGAGGTACTGTAGTATAGTATCTAAAAGATCTTCATGAATCTGCAATTAATTGGAAAGAAATTAAAATGCACATTTGTACATTTATTACATTCACATACATTCCACATAATATAACATATTATTCCACATATAAAACATAATATATGACAATATAATCGACATATAATGAGCCAGTGGTTCAACATACTGCCCAAGGCCACTGTGGCATGAGATATAACCCAATACTTATTCATGGTGGTTTATAGCAACTCAGCACATAGAGAGAATATGAACAATTTCATTTTGGGGACCATTGGTCATTGGTGAGATGATCTAAATAGTTGTCCGATGTGACACAATCTCTGCCTGCATAATACCTTTCCTTAAATGTCTATGGGAACTGTTTCAGCTCTTTTGTCTGTCCAGGTGCCCTTTCTCACGATCTCCAGAGAGCATGGGGGCCCATCAGACCAACTCCACACTCTCACCCTGCCAACTCTCCGTCACACCTGAGTACAGAAGATCAAAGATGCCTGTGGTTCCTATAGCCACACAGCTGGCGCACGTGCCAAACCTGGCTTCCCTGCTCCAAGACCCTTTTTGTCTTTATAACACATGTGTTTTTACAGTTTTAAGATCGACAGCCACCCATCAACCACTAAATCGCCCATTTACAGTATGCACATGTCTGTAGCTGTTTTTCTAACCATTGACACTTATTCACATAGTCCACAAATTACCCACAATACATCTCTGTAGTGAACAAAATAATGACGTGGCAAAAGAGAGCATTTATTTTGGTATGAGATGCTAGTGCGCTTCTGTGACATCTAGTGGCAGAAAGTATATACAGTAGATCCACCACTAGGTGAGCACATTATCTGATCCCTCATTACCAGCAATGTATTTATATAACCATAGAGTTTGGATGTGTCAATATGAGTGAAGGATTTTAGCTTTGGACAGCCTTGGAAACTCTCCACCAATACATACCATCTCTGGTGTGTATTGTTTATGTATTTGCTTGTTTGTTTTTGTCCTCTCACTGTGTATGTTCACAGCAAGACACAAAGGCAGCTCTGGAAGCAAGGCTCTACATGTCCACGCCAAACCAAAACCAGTAAGTCATAATAACATTTGGGTTTCCACTTGTAAAATAGCAGCATTGGCTTTTAGAAGAGTGACTCCATATTGTGACTGCTAATATTTTGGAGAATTCTAGAGGAACTGCAGACATGTTGAATCAAAGCAGACAAGAAAAATCTGAAGATTTACTGAAACACTGATGCTAGCAATGCAGAGGTGTTGTGTTTCAATAAAAAAGAAATGCAGAAAATACTTTGCTAATTTCCCAGCTCATCCTCACAACGCTTGCCCCAGCACTGTGCTAGTTTGTTGTCAAATAAGTTCTGCCTGGTCAGAACTCATCTTAGCATTGTGTGGTTAGTTTCTGAGCTTTAGGCTAAGACTTATCCAAAATCACACACTACTGTATGTTACTTTTGCATATGTTATGTTGGCCTGTTTAGTGAATATCATATTTATGATAAACATGGTTATTAGAAGTGCCACGTAATAATACGGTATGTCGTAATACATAATATTATGTGAACCTGACAACTTTCTACCTTCCAAACAAAGAAACAATTGGTTTCCTCTTCTGTCAAGCTGATATAGACTTTTGCTGTTCATTATGAAATTGGCAGTTGGACTTGATAGAGAGCACACTGCTTTAAAGAGAATGAGAGGAGCTGATTTAATTGGCCTCCTTATGATAATTTATTCATTCTTATCCAACCCTTTTACAAGGTCCCAAAATTAACAAAAATGTATTGGCCACACACCTTCAATCAATTTGCATTGTTAACTTGCACTTTCCTTCCTCTGCTTGTGTCTTGACTGAAAAACTAAGGCCCTACATGTTTAGCAACCCAAGCATGCGCAGTTCCAAGTTTCCCCCGTTTTGGCAGTTTGCATTTTAGTACGGTATGGACAGTAAACACTGTTTTTTGATTTGCTGGAGTGATTAAAATAGCTATTGAGTGTATTATCACTGGGATAGTGAAATGTAAAGTTACTGCAACAGGCAACATTAAAATGATCCTGTTGAGTAATGCAGGCACACTCACACTGAGCAAACCTTTTCAGTTCATATTGATTTGGAAAAAGAAGTTGCAAGGGTTCCTTCATTGCCCATTTGTTTTAACTGGAAAATGTGTCTTTTTAGTCTTACAGTATATCAGTGAAATGTGTGTTTTGTTTTCCCCCTGCAGTTCCTGTAATGCAACCAACCCCCAAGATTGTTTTGAAAGACTTATTCTGTCACTAGGCTACTGTATATGGAAAATATTATCATAATATATTTAATTAGGAATATGTGTGTATGATATGATTAAAGGCTTTCTTCAGCAACAGACATATATTGAAATTGTTTTATCAGAATGTGTAATCAGTCTGCAATACCTCTGTTTTGACTAGTCATACAGGGATTCTTGGATGTTTGACATACTGTACACACAGGGCATTCTGGTTACATACTGTATAGCACCAGTAGAAAGGTTGTACAACAAATTATTAGTTATATACATGTAACATACATCCATTGAAGTTGTTTGTTTGTTGTTTGAATTTCTTTTCTCCCATAATCTTCACCCATACTGTGGGATATGTGCTCTTTGATAATCACTGTATGTTTTGGGTAGGGGACTGAGATTATAATTGTAACATTTCACATATATGATGCAGATGTTTTTCTAAACTTACTATCCTCTCATTAGCATTTAAAGAATGGTTTTACATTATTGCTATAGAAGAATGATTCTGGCAGATGAACAAACCTCATTATTTCTATGACAACTGCTCAAAACCCACAAATCAATTCAATATTTTGGATCTAGAACTACTAGAATTACTTATCGTTAATTTAGAGATAACAAAACAATTTTTGATTATCCATTTTTAGAGACTTAAATATTTTAATTCATGGTCGTATTGCTGAAAATGGATGGATCTCAAGGTCTTAAATGTTGAACAATCACAAAGTCATGGCCCTAATTGGCATAGATTTCCATTTATCATTATTCACATTATATAAACCCGCTGAGTTGAGGCATTTCATAGGGTGTGTCCCTAGTTGCTGTAAACCCAGCTGATTAAATTGATTTGTGCAGTTGTTTAGGTTGAAGCACCAGCCAAGAGCAACACTAAGTCAATTGGCGCTAACCCAAAATTGTCATTGACAAAGGTTGGATTGCTGATAATGCAATTTAGTATTACCAAGACTGAATTTTACCTACAGTATAGGTAACATTTATATTGTCCTGTTTACATTGCTCTCTTCAAAAGTCCCCAAGACTCACAAGCTCATTCAATAAAAGTTGAAGCCATTTACTGCAACATTTTAATTAGCCCATTTAGATCATGAATAAATGGAAAAGACAGAAAGGCTGGAATGTGCATTGCCAGCTTTTATGAGGTGAAATAAAAATTTATACAAACAATGTCCCCATATATGGCAATATTGTAGACCACAAATAGTTGTTGGAAGGATTCAATGTAGCACTCGGTGGGAAAGGAGGTAATGAATTCACATACAGATTTTAAATGTAAATATTGTAGGTAACTTGTTAAATGGCATGCAAGACCATGGGTCATATCTTCAGTATTATGAGGGGGATTTCATCAATTGAGGATCACTGATTATCTTTTCATTGTGGAAAAGACGTGGTTGAGCATCATGCTGCGGGGGGTGGGAGGGAGTGTTCCAGCACTAACCAGCATGCTTCTCAAGGTCAATTGGGAGAATAGCGATAACACACCACTCACTGAATCATTTCTAGTCTCTCTAATGTAAAAATTGACCAGCCCCTTTATCCCAACCACAGCGGATTGGAGAGTGGCTGTGGTACATGGTTGTGCAACCCTTCCTTCATAATTCAATAAGGATCTGTTTCACTACAGAGAACACTGGCGTCAGGGAAGGGAAATCTTTAGGGCAACAAAATGCAGAATGAAGTGCAAATGCTGAAGCTTGCCGAAAGGTTTCCATTTTGGTTGTCATGCGTTCTTTGATGGGGGTTGAGAAGGTTTGGTCCATCGCCTAATGTGTTCGTGTTGGCGCTCGCCATCGCACTGGAATGGGCGCCAGATGTCTTTTTTTTTTTTTGCGAGCCGAGGACCTGAAGCATGAAGAACTCGTAGAGCCATCGTGCTGTTCCAAAAACCACCGAGAGCGTACACTCAAACGGGCACCATTTAATGAGTCACACAATTGCTTCAAAGTGAAATTACACCCATTTAAACCTGTCTTACACGTCACCCGTAGACAAGAAGGGAAAAAAGTCTACCTTCAATTTATAGCTGAATGAAAACCGCAAGACAAAAGGGGTACATGTGCAAGTTATTATGGATATACTCCCATTCTTATTGATGAGAGCAGCATGTATAAAATGGGGGAACAGTTTGGGGTGGGGGCATAATCTCTGCCTAGCACATTTGTATGATACCAGACTTTGAAATGGAGAAATCAAAGGAAAGCTTTTTCGAACAAAATGTGAACTTTCTGCTGTCTTTGTTTCTACATTCTCCACCGTGTCCACGTTGGGTACATAATCATCATCTCAGATGTTGTTTCACCTCTTCAAAGGCTTTGTTCTCCATTACTATATCACACAGGATCACAGGGAAGTCAGAAAGCATGCTGAAGAGAAACAGCCGTGAAAAGGTACCGGCTGAGCTGCTGACAGAGTACAAAGAGGGCAGAATGTTTTGGCATGTAGTGCCTATGCTCACATACAGTACATGTGAATATAGGTATTTAACAGCTTTCATACAACACTTGGGATTTATGGAAAACGCAAGGGCTTTAGTCCCCACATCTGTCCACAAGAGCGAGGGAAACAGCAGTGACTCCACTCTCACATGGAGTTAAGTTGTTTTGTTTTATTTATCCGGTGTGGTCCTCAGATCCCAAACTAAGACCTTGCAGCTGTGACAATGTCAAGAGGCAACAAGCGTGGGCATGTGTGGTGGCAAACCCTGTAACAACTGTCAGAGACATTTTCCAGTGGCTGAGGCTCTGTCACAATGTTTAGATGCACATTCATGTTATTGTATTCATTATTCACAATGTCACTATTCCAAAATCACAATACGTGGATGCCCACACTCATATCCTACTATGTGGCATTCCTATTACTGACAAAGTCTGAATGCTGTGGAATATGTGTGTGCATGTCAACATATTCTTCTTGAATTTCTAGTAGAGAAATAACATACAGATGCAAGCAATGGAGAATGCTTACCGGCCAATAGAACAGAATAGAATAGAATAGAATAGAATGTTATTTTTAACAATAAATTGAAGAACAAATGATAGTGAGCGGAAATAGATCATGTTTAAGCATTACTTTGGGGGGGTTTAAAGGGGTCCCACTCACTCCCAGAACACAACAATATCCAACCCAACCAACCTTTAATGTTCTCAACAAGGCTATTTCGGTGTTAACCCAATATGTGGCTCATACTTCAACAGAGGAAATAGGCTAATAAATATTCTGCTATGCTTTTGATATACATAGTTTCCTAGGTCTTGCCGGGCTCTCATGGCAAGCAGCTGGGCAAACTGGTCAGGTTTCAGAACATGTAGCTTGGGCTCTAATGCCTTCCATCGGCCATCACTTCCCCCTCCATCCTCCGGGAAAAGAGAAGAAAGGGTTGGGGGGAAGTAGCACATGGTTCCCCCGGGCCCAGTTAAGGGCCTGTGGGCTGCTGGCTGAGCCTGGACGGTCTCTGGGACGGTGTGGGGAGGACATGGAGGTGTTTGTCTGCAGAACGCACCGCTGAAAGGACACTGAGGTCAAGGGGTGACATGCATTGAGCAGGGGACAGGTGTGTGTGTGAGGACGCGACTGCATATGTTTGCCAATGTGTGTGTGTGTGTGTGAGTGTGTGTCAGTGTTTATTTGCATGTGTACTGTATGCATGCATGTGTATGCAAGTGTGTGTGTGTGTGTGTGTGTGCGAGCGTGTGTGTGTATGTAAGTGTGTGTGTATATGTATGTGTGTGTGAATGTACTCTATGCATGCGTGTGTGTGTGTGTGTGTATGTAAGCGTGTGTGTATGTGCATGTATGCGTGTGTGTATGTACTCTATAGATGTGTGTGTGTGTGTGTGTGTGTGTGCATGCGTGTGGGGTGAAGCCAGTTAACACGTCTACAGTAAATCTCTCCGTGTCTCAGCAGATGTTGAGCAGAACATTCTGGCCAACACAGGACATGGCTGTCCAAGCGTTTGATGTGTGTGGATGTGTGTTCACGTACGTATGTGTGGGTTAGCATGTGTGTATGCCGGTACATGCGTGTGCTTAGGACTGGGTGTGAGTGTGTGGTCATATCTGTGTGAGCACTCATATACTGTATGCGTGTGTTTGTGTTTGTGCTGTATTTTGTGTGTGTGTGTGAACACAGCACTGTGGCCCCGCCCTGTACATCTGGTGCTGAGGTCCATGAAGGCTTTCGAGGGCCACGGTCCCCTCCTCCCTCCTCATCCTCAGCCCCATTATGACTCCCATTCTTGTGCGTCCATAACCATCCCACACAGCCTCATTCAACACAGCAGTAGCCAAGCCAAATGACAAACAGACTGGAGTCATAAATTAGGATATTTCTAACTTTAATGGTTTGCACTCTTATAATGTTTGCCACTCGTTTTGTTCTGGAAAACAAGGCACTGCCGCAGTTTGATTTGCCTCACATCTTTGTCATTAAACAACTAAAACAAAACAAGCCTGGCATGTGTAGAGAGGCATTAGTTCTTCCTGAGAAAACCTTCGTCCATAATGTGATTACTAAGTGATTGCAGTGACGTTAAACCCATGTTAGGAATACAGATGTTCTATCTCATCGCGTAATTATAGCTTTTAATCTTTGTTCTCAAATAACCCAAAACAGCCGTCGTACCCAAGACTATTGTTGAATAAATCAGCCAATGGAAAACGTTTTCTCAAGCGTAGTGCCACTATAAAACCTTATCGAGTGTCACAATTATGTTCAATTACAGAGCAACGCATGAATTCTCTCAATATGTTTATTGTCATAACATCTGCATTGCTTCAGATGAACCTAAACTAAAGTTCAAGCTAGTCTATTCTGATTGGATAGCAGCAATAATAAACCAATCATGGATGGGACAGTGTACAAGATCCCCATTCCTTAGGAAATAGGGGTATTGGAGACAAGAAGACAGGCGAGGAGTGGAGAATCCAAGACAGATGGGGAAGAGGAGTGGGAAGGAAAGATAACAGACCAAGCTGGGGAAAGGAGAGAGGGCGTTAGCAGAGGAGAAGCCTGTCGCTCAGCTATCCCCATCAGACACTTAATCACGCGGGCATGTGGCAAAGTGTGGCACATGCCTGCGTGCCCCACTCCATGTTTTGTGGTTGAAGTTGGTTTCAGACAGGATGGATGTGGCGCTGGTGGCAGCCTCGCTCAGCTTGTTCCTGGTATGTTTGTTTTGACAGTCAGCTTAGTCCCTGAGGGTGGGCCTAGCTCGCCCCAACCCATCCCAAAACAAAATACATTTTGTTTAGAGAGACAGAAATAGAAGCCACATGATTCTTCAAATATGGAAAGTTGTTGCCCAGAGAACTGTAAAGAATTGAGTTTAATTTGTTTTTATTTTATTTTTGACTCTATACCGTCTGACAGATACTCCGAACATCATTCAAATGCTCTATTGCCTTTAGTTCTCAGTTCACAACATAACTAAAGCCCTCCAAGCTGCACATCTGCACAAGGTGCCAATGAAGCGCTGAGAAACACACATCAAAACCAACAGACAGACAAGAGAACAGAGGGCTCTGAATCCATTCCCAACCATGTATATTGAAAGGCAGGACCACAAGCTAGTGAAAAGATGTTCCTTTCCCCAGTTTCTCTATATGTAAATCCACGCTCCCTACAGGCTCTGTTTCTCCACGAGGTATCTATATATGGAGCCACTTTATTACGGACAAATCCCCTTTAATGTTCTTGTCAGCGGTGGAACAGCTGGAGCAGTGATAAAAATGAGGAAGCAATCTGCACCAGCTGTTGAAGTATTAATACAAAAATTAACTACTGTGTGTTGGTTAATTGCTTTCTGCTTAATGTGCTTTCAAAAGCCTCGATTCCCTTTTTTCCGTTACACAATCACAACTGTGGCAGGATATCTTGAGGCCTGTGAAATTAAAGATTCCATTTTCAGGAGGGCCCTTCCCCCGTCCATATCCCTTTTCTTCTCACGGCTGAGCAGCTCTAATGGACTCAAGTGTTGAATAACCAGAATGGTCACATTAGACACCTGCTACTGTGGTCGCGCTACGCTGCCATAGAGAAACGCCGGTCGGCCGCGGCAACACAAGCCCCTGCTCGTCAATCAAGAGCTCATATGCGAGCCTGTAGGTTCATCAGGCAGCGGACACACGCCTACACATCGACTGAGTGACGACGGTAGATTTCAAACAGTGCAGCCGGTGTATTTGCTTTAACTGCCATGTGTTTAATTTGTGTTATTATCTGTTGCAACCTCACTCCACATATCTATACAGACCCAGACCACATGGAAGCTGTTAGCAACAATCTGTCCCTTAAAAAAAGCTCTTTCTCCCTCCAGGGCCCTTGCATACACAGGGATCCAGCACATTTAATTCCACACCGTAAAAATATTAATCAAGGCCAGATGAAGTGGGAAGAATTCTACAGTGTTGTGTTTTATGGATAATTTGAGGTTATTTACGCAGGACAAATATAAGAGTAATGAGTCCCAGACAGCAGGACAGAGGACAGAGTGTTGCTGGACACCGTTGGGCCTACTGTTTATGCTACAACAATGGTTTACAAAGTGTGGATAGAGACTCGCAACCATCGAAAGGGAATTCACTGTGGGGGGGGACATTTGTTATTTGTAATTATTTGCAAATTAGTTTTATAGGCTACAATGGTGTGTGTGGCTTTGTAGTACATTCTCTCTATACTTCTGTGTATTCTCTTTGTATACATTTTTTGATATTCCTTCAATAGAAAGTGGAATGTACTGTAGCTCGCAAATCCTTTGGGACCTGACAGGGTAAAACTAGGGCCAACTTATCTTTGTCTTAAAACATCCATCCGTACACAGACTGTGGACTAGTCATATTATTCTATTATTAATATAAACATACAATTCTATTGTTGACATACATGGATAAAATATATTTAGAAAACTAGATATTTAGGTGTCTTTACTATGCAGAATCTGTTTCCTGCTTTGTCCATTAGATGGCTTACTTGTACTGCTGAAGTGCTGTCTTCTAGCTGAGGGTGGGGGTACATAGTTCATGATCTTCTACATCAGTGCAGGATGGGAGCACACTGTGATAGAGAGGGTATATGTAATGCACAAGCTAAATGTTAGCTAAAAGTGAATGTGCGCTTATATAAAGAGAGCTACACCAATGGCACATGTACACACAAATTAAGGCACGTAAATGTATTAAAAGTTAAATCGCTAAAAACCCAATTTTACATATACATATACATTTTATATTTAAATGTGTATTATTTATTGGTAATCATACAGTGTTATATATTAATATATTTTATACAGCTTTGTATATTAACGATTTCATATTATTATTACTATTTCTTGTAATTTCTTTGTAGTTTCTATATTGAAATTTTTAAATTGTATTTTCTATATTGACATTTTTAATTTTTATTATTAGTAGTAGTAGTTAGTTGTATGCATACTGTAGTAGTGGTAGTAGTATCTGTAGTATAATAATTATACCTTTTAACCCTGGTAATGTCCTCTGGGTCAAAATGACCCAAATCACTAGCTGATGCAGTGGCAGATAGAAGGCGCTAAACCTAATTCTACAGCTTACACACACATATGATGTGCACTGCTGACACAACAAGATGTGACTTTGTAACCTGAGGACAACAGGAGGGTTAAAAGGCACAAAAATCAACATAAATGCATACAAAAATTATTAATAAATAAATAAATACACTCAGCAATGCCAATAGAAAAACCAACAAATCATACACATTCAGATGGCACTGCCATGTGGCCAAATACAAGATTTCTGAGTACATTTCGAGGGTTAAATGTTCTGGAAGAAAAAACAGTAACATTAGTGCCCCAGGTTTAGGTAAAAACAATGCACAGGTGCTCTTGGAAAGGAACAGAAAACAAAAACAAAAGGAACAATTATAACCATAAAAAGGTATAGTATGGTAGTGATATAAAAGATCCAAAAATAAGGCACTCATGGGACTTTTGTATAGGTCACAAGCCACTATTGTAGGGGCTAAGAACATGGTAAACAAGGCCACTGCCTATGTCAGAGTGTTTGGAACTCTTTAAACGTTGTTCTATCAAGCTGCATGCCTCTAATGTTGAGGTCGTCACCTAAATATTTTGAAAACTCTGCATGAATTAAAAGTGCCATATAGTCAATGGAAGATGTACTTTTTGTATTTAGAAAATGCTAATACAATGGTAGTAACATGTTTCTCACACAAAATACACAAATACAGCATATCTCTGTGAAGAAAATGAGTTCCATGTTCCATGTTGTGATGGTGATGGTGTTTTATGCTTTTATTAATAAGAAGAGATGCTACGGACATCTCACAGTCTATTTTAGATTAGAGTGGTCTGCCATGAAACCAATTTCTTAAGAATTTAAAAACTATGCTACACTGGGCCGGGTATTTCCATAAGTAGTAGAAACATAATAGTGTAAACATCATTATACATTACAACTTAAATGTAAATGTTGTTTAAATGGGACACAGTTTCCAGGTACTACAGTCACTGTATAGTGATGTGTTTGAAATGTCGAATTCACAACAAGACAGTGAAGACCAGGATACAACACAGAGGAAGAGCACAACTTCTAGATGAAAAGCCCACCCTTCCCTATGATATTGCATGTATCACATGCCTGTTCAAACAGCAGCGCCTCAAACTGTCATTAAACCAGACATCCTCTGGTGGAAAATGACTTCTGTGGAAGAGCCTCTCCAATGATAACATAGATTTGCTCTAAAAGATGCTGCTTTTCTCAGAGCATCATGAATTAGTAAACGTTGACGAAACCCTTTGCATTTTCAGTATCTTTCCTAATGTGCTTGCTTTTAGGATGCATATTGAGGTATGAATTAAACATCCCTCCTCCCCTGAATGATTCAAGACACTCATACACACAAAAACCTCTTCACAGCAAACAGAAAAGAGATGAACAAATAAACAACAGTCTCAGTGTGCCATTAAATGCAATGCTTATGCGCCTCTCCTCTTCCATCTACAGCCAAGCATCCAGATTTGAACCACATTGGCGTCAACCAAGCTTATGTCGGTCGAATGAACTTCATGGGATATTTTAATTGTTTCTGTTGCCCCGGGAAACAAGGGTTGTGATTTTTGTCCAGGCGTTGACAAGTGTTTCATTTAGCGTTGAGAGGATTAAATCAATTCTGCTGATTGTGTGTTTACTTGCATTTATGGCTTGCTCGGCCACAGTGGTTCGTAATTAGCTTATTGCCTTTCATTTCACGTAATGTGATGAAATGCCTACAGTATTAGGGGCCGGTCCTGGGAGCCCACTTGGCGGGAACAAGTGGGCAGGCGCCACTTTCAAGTCTCCACTGAAGCCCATCTGATTGTCCAAGCCGGGGGAGAAGAGGGATCGCGTGGGCTGGCCGTCTCGCATCAGGAGGCCCAGACATAGAGGACCAGGGATCAGTGTCGAAGGACGGCCCGGGGGGGAGGGGGGACCACCCGCCGAGACGGCGGCATCCTCCAGCCCTCATTACCCCCAGGAGCCTTCCCCTCACATGCATGTGTACTTACCCCCACCCCAGCACCACCACACCTGATACCCACAGGTAGAGCAGCGCTGAGGGGACATTCCATTGATAGGGCCCCAAATCCCAAGGGCCCTCTTAGAGAAACTAGCATTCAAGTCTGCCCACACACAGCAATCAAAGACCCCCATGACACAAAGACCAGGTATCTGTTCGGAAGGGAAAGAGCTTTCTAGTCATGGAAAAGTAATTGTTCCACTTAGTCTGATACCGTTCTGCATCATTCCTGCTATTTAGGACAACGAGAGGAGAGCTGGAATCTCTATAGTCCGATATATTTGGACTTGAGCGTTCGCTGACAGTTTAAGGACAGGAAAGCCTTTTCAAGTTCATTCCGTAAACCTTCTGCTTAACAGAAGGACAAGCTATTGGCTCAACTAATGGCTGGACTCCAGTCAACAGAGTTTTAACAGGCTAGCCATCTCCCGTCAAAGGGAGAGCTGATCCAGCATGGCTTTCTTTTCTTCGTTTCCCAAACCAGTGAAACATACCCAGTGTGCACTGCAGACACTTGTGTTTATGGGAGAGGTCAGTGTGCCACATATGGTCAGCATGTTAAAATACACACGGCCCCTGCCA
Source organism: Aphredoderus sayanus (assembly GCA_027564795.1). Classification (NCBI taxonomy): domain Eukaryota; kingdom Metazoa; phylum Chordata; class Actinopteri; order Percopsiformes; family Aphredoderidae; genus Aphredoderus; species Aphredoderus sayanus. The sequence continues at coordinate 5,922,178 of JAODUG010000018.1, read as the reverse complement.
TGGCTGCTAAAAATGTATTGCGGCTGTCTGTATGCGCAGGAATAAAATAAACTCTGAATGTTTCAGCAAGCAGAGCTGAGAATTTAATGATTGAGTATTTGAAACTATGGTCAGATTTGTACATGAAAAAGCTGTGAGGAAAAAAAAACACTGGGATCTAGAAGTCCAAAGATATTGAGTTAGACGTCAGCAATATACAGAGGGCTGTTTGACTTGGCAGGCCAGGACGCATAGATTTGCCCGGGATAAGTGTGTGTCACACGCCATCTTGGAGGATAGCAGGGCGCAGTAAGCTGTAGGAAACTGGTGGTGAAGCTAAACACATGCAATGACAGCCACAGGCACTCTATGTGAGCCAAGCAGACTTCGCTCCCAAAAGCCTGGCCTGAGGCGAGAGAGACCAGGGCCACTGATAAGAGGAATAAAGAGCAGAAAATATGAAAATATTAATGGTTTTTCAAAGCAAACAATTATGCACAACTTGATTCTAAATGTCAGTGTTTTCTTCTGCTTTCCTCTGTTTTCTTTAAATTAATGATGCTGTGTTGTTGTAGCAGCAAAAAGGCTATTAGCTTTAACTAAATCTGTGCTTGCTTGGCCAGATAGCTGAAGATAGCCAGATGTAGCAAGCCTAACCTGTGAAAACCTCTAATCTGTTATCATAATGGTATCAGTAAGTCTCCACATTAAAGCTGGTAGGGACATTTTTATGGCAGGCTGGTACTTTCCAACACTGAAAGTTCAGTCTGCGTTTGTTTAGTTGAATGAAGATCATTCTTTTTTTAATACAATTCATATTTTTATCGTAGCCTATTTTTAGTGTTATTTTATGACTCTGTGGCTTATTGTCTAATGTCTATTGTTTTTGGACAACAACAAGTTCTATGTTTTCTAAGGTAAGAGCAAAAGAGTATCCTAATGCTTGAGGAGAAAGCAAGTACATACTTATGACAGCCTTATCCTTTAAAGCCTTATCATTTAAACCTATGTATCCAGGTTTGACTGACTGACTGCTAATAGAAGCTATACTTATCCATCCTTGTCTCCCACTTCCACACACACGCGCACACACACACACACACACACACACACACACACACGCACACACAGGTTGGGATTGTACATGACTGAGCATTAAAACAAGTTCAAAAGGGTAAACTGGTGTGATTCTGGGCGTTGTGTGTGACGCCCTCTCTTTACGAGGTGGGGCGTTGCTCTGGGTAAATCTGCTCTGACCTTTGTCAGGAAGAGTGTGTCCATCTCTGGGCTCTGTGATCCTGCCCTCCACCAAGTGCTTGTGGGTAATACTCCAACCGTAATTCGGTCTCCCACTGGGCAATGAAAAGCCTCCCCTGCCGTTTTTCCCCGCCCAAGGTCAGGCACTTGCAAGGCATTGTGGGAAGGACCGGGTGACTGAGTAGGAGTAGGGGGGGTGGGTGGTGGGGCGCTCGTATAAAAACACATGTAATGAGAAAACATGTGGTGTGTAACTATTGGAAGTCATCAACAACAGAAAATAATAATTAAAGTGTAGCATAAAAGAAGAAAAAACTGCAGCCGTCTTTCCGTGGCTGGGAGACCACTGTCATCATGTCTCAGGAATTAGGCAAACATATGCTGGTCTGCTGCTGTTGAAACCGAGGCGCCTCGTTCAGGCTGCGGTTTGGGACATGAAAGGCTTTGTGGGATGAGCAGGAGGACTGGCCCTAATTCTGGGCCTCGTTGCCAGAGAATCTGGCAGCACACTCCGATTGTGGGACAGGGGAAGGAATGTGGTTACATATTCCAGCTAGGACCGCAGCTCCAAACAAACCCAAGCAACAGTCTGCTGAGCAAACCATTCTCTCCGCGGTTCAACCCCCCCGTATCGCTGCCACTGGAGGAGCAGCGGACCGACACCCACCTGACCGACCCCCACTGGCGTGCGGGTTGTGGCTAGCTTGCAGAGCAGGGACGGGAGAAGGTCGCGCTCCCACAGCTGAACTGGCAGCCCCCCCCCATCAGCCCTGAGCCTGGGACGCTGGCGGTGAACTCCCTTATTTGGCCAGGATGTTTGAAAAACAAAGCAGGCTTTGTGTTGTTTTATTGCAGCCAATTAAAGTGTTACATTTGATATCTATCATGGAGATGTTACACAGGGGTTAGGCCCGAGATGTGCCGGTGAGGGAAATAGAGACGGAGGGTCCCAATAATCTCTGCTCTGCTGGGGTTAAACACAGCATGCCCGCTGGAACTCCATCAGCTCCATACATCGGATGAAGCCCGTCTCTCCTCCATCTTTTCACAACCGTGCAACACGACGTATCCACAGAGACAAGCCCATCTTGATCTCTTCTCAAAACAGAGACATTTTCTAGTGATTTTTGGCAGGGAGGGATTAGATTAGTCGTGTCTCCGTTTAGGGTACATATGATTATGGTTTACTGTTTACACGTTTTCTCAGATGTACTCCCATGCCAAGACATGGTGGTAGGGCTGAAACCCATTCACTGCTGCACTGTGGTGCTTGTTTCTTCAGAAAGCGACAAATGGAAAGTTAACGAAGAGAAATAACTGTGATTTATGCCAGATTCATGCACACTGACATTGTTAATTGTTGCTGTAATATCTACGGTTTTGTCGTAATGTCAGCTTTTGATTTGGTTCAAACTCTTTGAACACTCAGAATATACTTGTGGTACTATAGATCAATCAACCAGTAAGAACACACATTAGACTAGTATTTAACCTGCAATGCAATACACACTTAGTGACACGACTGTGTAGAGCACAGAGCAAAACATTTGTTATTTTAAAACAACGGAATGACCAGCCATGTGTCGCAGTGTCGTACCCAGCCAGTGGGAGGCAGCACAGACTGGCGCTTAACAACACGCAACAATACACACATGCAAGAACGCCTATACACACACTCATACTGAACAGTAACAGACACACGCATGCAGATACAAACACCCAAGCACAAACAATGGACACAAACACACGGGCCCATCCGCACAGGGTGAGTCAGTAGAGTGGTTAGGGTGACCTGGGGTCAGGCAGTGGCGACATGTGGCATCCAGAGGGAAAAGATGGACCACATTCAATATCTTCCTGTAATCCCAAGCCTCTGAGAGCTGCTGGGCTCCGGTTAAAGGCACCGCAGGTCCCGCGTTTCGCTGCACTTGTAATTACAGCAGCGCTGAGGCAAGAGCCATCCGCCGTGACTGTTGTTTGCTGTTGTGCTGTTGTTTGTTGACATTACATAGTTCTGCCCCGCAACTTGTACACACCCCGGCACAATGGTTTACACTTGTGTGCGTCCAGGACACGGCCTCGAGCGCACAAACTCAAAGCTGCATGCAAATGTGCGCCACACATCACACGCCCACACACACACACGCACGCACGCACACGCACGCACGCACACGCACGCACGCACGGACACGCACGCACACGCGCGCCCACACACACACGCCCACACTTGCGCACAGGCTGACACCCACACACACACACACACACACTTGCATCTGTCCGCAGAGTGATCAGCGTAGGCCTGCATGGAAAACCATTGCCAAGCCAGAAATAGAGACACAAATATGTTTGGTGCCATTGAAAGATTAGCACAGCCACTATAACAAGCAAAAACAACTATGTACTCTAGCAATTTTGGTGAGTAGCTATCAATGTATTTAGCGTGGAATGGAAACTGTTCAAAAAAGTCAGTAGCACTGCAATATACATAAAGCACAATGGTACCACTAATAAGTGACTCTTTAAGAAAATGTAACAGTTTAAAAAAGAATGTTACTTAAGAGGTTTCACTAACTAGCTGAATAACTTCTATTCTCCTGTATTTAGATAACACAAACTATGATAATCTAAATTGCTGGCAGACAGCGGCTAGATGGCTTGAAGATGCTGACACTTATCAGAACCAAAAGTACAACCGTGTGTCTGTCTCTAGCTAAATACATATGCACTGCATCTTTTCACTCTGTAATTTAATGTTCGCAATTAAAAACTCCAGTGCTGTCTTGGAGTGCGTAATTTACTGATTCAACGCCTTTAAATCAGGCATTTCCTTCTGTCACAGACTTGTGTCTCCCAGAGGAATTTGCCATTCCAAACCACAGTCTGCAATCCCCACGCTTTTTCACACAATCACACACTTTATCTGCCATTGCTGACTAATTACCAAGAGCTGAGGGTTTTGGGAAAGGCCTCAAAATGGCTCTCTTATGCTTTCTGTGGGCCAGAGTTTGGATTGTTGCTTTTCTTGGGGCTGTTTATTGGCTGTTGATTTAGAGTGTATGAAACTGGAGTCACATGTTGGATGGGTCAAAGCAGGGTCAATTTAACAACAGATCATATCAGAAATCCACAGTACAGAGATACATGGTTGGTTTGTTAATTGTTCATTTTTAATGTGACATCATAATTACAAAATCAGAGGAACGTATTGTCATTTCTACTACAGTTTATTCTTATAGATGCTTCTTATTTCTTCTTGTTAGGGTTAACATGGGATTCACATTTGAACAAAGTCTAACAATGACGTAGTAATTTTCATTTGTGTTTTCTGCCAGTCCAAAGTCCTGAGTTCCAAACTTCATACGGTATGTATGTACTTTGGAACTCAGGAGCATTGCATGATTTTAATATGTAATAAAACTTGAAGATGTGAGGAAAATCTATATTTTAATCTAAAGTGTGAATCACAGATTGTCATTATCAATCATGACTTCTCTCTGTGAACTTCGCTTGACGACAAGCCAAGCCAAGAGTAAGAGTCTGAAACACCTGGGCTGTCTGTTTCATGTGGAGGCATTGTGCAGTGTGACATGTATCATTCATCTGTGGGAAAAGAGATCTGTTTAAATGCCTCTGTTCATGTTGAAGCGGCAAATTATGGAGACGGGGTGTGTCATCTCATTCTCTGTTCCTTTCATCATGATCTCCCCTTCTACTTTCTGAGATAAGCTCATTGGAGGCCACCCGTCCACATGGCAGCCTAGAGCACCTCACAGCTCTCCCTACTGTACTACTATATGACCTAGATCAGTGTCTCTTCACCAGCTGGATTTCCAGCATTGAATGAAAATACAGTTAGGGTGTTTTGTTTAGGTAGTACTGTATACAGTAAATACAGCTGTAGAGGTGGCTGTTCTACATATTGAGAGATATGTGTGCATTTTTCCCAAATACAATTAGTTAAAATCAAAGATATAATGATCATTTTGATGAGGCCTTTTAGTATAGAAACACAGCCGGAACAGGAGTGCACGTATGCTTCAGACAAATAATTATTTTGCATTCCTACATGCACACAATAGAGCCACACTTTCATGGGATCTGCCCACATGGAGCATGCATGAATATATGCTAAAGCATGTTCAAGTGTTTATATAGTATTAAATGTAATTCAAAAGACTTAAATCATGGAATCAACAGGTACAGTAGACTTTCTAAAGCCTTCTATACTTTAACTACCAGTCAACTGGAAACAAAATGTTTTCTCCAAGTTTTTTTGATCATTAATCCATGACTTCAACATGGAGCTGATCCATCATAACAAAACTTGTGCTTTCATTTCTATATTCTAATTATAATTGCGTTGCTTTGTTTCCAGTCTGATGTAATAAAACCCTTCTAACCCCAAAAACCGAGAACTACGCAGAACCACAATTAAAGATAAAAGTGCAGATATTTTATGATATTTTATGATAAGCACTACAGCCTCTACAGCCACCAAACCTCGCCACCTGCTTCTGATTGGCTAGTGGTATGTTATTTTGCCGTCACACACACAGACCAGCATGCACTGGTCTTTATTTATTAGGAATACAAAAAAAGAGTCACTAATCTGTGTTCGGTTCAGATAGCGGACGCCCTCTACACATGCACACACTCGCATGCACACGCACACACACACACCACATCTGTGCACCAGCTGAACAGGGAGCAGTCTCACTGCTGGGCTTTCACGTATCAAAGGGCCTGGGGTGCTTGGCACTGGATAGTTGTCCTATTTTACAAAAGACAAATAAGCAAGGGTTCGGGATGTGGGCCAAGACAAGAGCTGCCTTTGACACGATGAAACGGAAACTTGGACCCTTGACATGTATGATCTACATGTGTGTAAAAAGCTGTGGCTGCTTTAAGACAGCAGCAGTGTTTGGACGTTTGTCTTCTGCACACATTCTTTATTAATCCTGCACAGCCGTTCACCGCAAAACAACGTAATTTGCAAAACCACTTGATGGCTTCAAATAATGGCTGGAGACTGCTTTGGTGTCAGGAAAAGTGCGGTGTGGAAAGTGTTATGGCTCTAGGTGTGTGGGATTTCTTCATCTAATGTACATTAGATTTTCAAAGGTCACTATGTTGTGTAATTCAGTGATGTTACTACAACACATCTAATTCCATACGGTATGTAGTCACATTCATCTACAGTAATAATGATTAGTAGAACTGTAATCTTTCCTAACCGCACCAATCAGCTCCACACTTTATCATAACACAAGAAGGGAATCGGTGAGAGATTACGACTATAATGATGCGACCATGCCACCAATCTCTGTGATTCCCACTATGCGCAAACCATCATATAACACACTAATCACAGAAGTGTGGTCCCATCTACCACAGCACAAATACACAAAAACTACTTTGAGAAAATGAAAACAAGGGCTATTTAGGATCAAAGCTTCTGGAAAAGCAGAAGCCGCTGTCAATATTTGGCCAAACCAAACACACAAACACATGTGGGGCTGTGTATGAAAGATTTTTCAATAATGTTCAGAGAATTAGGGATACATCCTAACTAATCTAATTCTTCCCTCAGTGCGAGAGTGCAATGACGCCATGAATCATCTCGGTCAAGATTTTTGACAAAACTACAAACAGCATAAACCCACACTATTGAAAAAAGTACTTGTGGGGAAAATGTGAATCCAGATGCCATAGGCTTGAGCAGGCCAAATATGTTCGCTCTGACAAGTGAGTGAAAACACATACAGACAATACCAACATTTTCTTTTACCGGTGTTATTTGTTGCATTTTATTTGTGTGTGTTTATTTTTTGCTCCCCTCTAAATAAATAACTGTCCCCAACTAAAAAACATCTGCACTTATCAAGAAAGTCTCTGTGTCTGATAATATGTTAATTCATGCTGTTCATGTTTTAGTGGTGCTTAAGTTAGTTTATGTAGTAAAGAGGTGGTTAATAGCTCAAGCCCACTTGTGCACGCATGCCAGAGGGGTTATTTTGGGCAGCCATGGGTCAAGACAAAGCTGAGTGATACTACTGGTAGAGACTTTAGAAATACCCAATTTTGGTTGCCACTCAACTATGTAGGAAATCCCATTTTTCTAACCTTTGACCCTGGCTTGTGCAGGGGGTGTGCAGCGGTGAGACAGCCTGCTAGACAGAAGAGTGAAAGAAGCTGCGTGTCTAAGGAAGCTCAGTGTGAAGTCTTTGAGTACACTTGTCACTAGCAGCACGCTCCACCAACACCAGCTCGTTTGGGAAGGAAGGAAAAACAAACCTTGTTTCAGAGAAGCCTAGACAGACAGATTCATGGTCATGAGCCAACCCACTATCAAAGAAATCTAATCCTATGGTACATTTATTACAAATGGACATACTGAGCAGTGTTGGGTACAGTAGCATTTAGCATTGCACTGAATAGACAGAACTACTGTATAGAAAACAGGGAAGAATAACATATCTTCCTCAAAGGGATTTCTTTTTTTCTTGCAAAAAAGGAAACCAAAAAGATTGTGAAAAGATCATTTGAGTTTAAGGTTAAAAGATCATTTGAGTTAAAGGTTAATTATTTGATTGCATAATAGTGGCCCCAAACTCCCCAATGTCTTCTGCACTGTTCTGCACACTTGCACACGTGCACAACTGTTGTGATCTGCAGGAGGGGAGTAGAGAGGAATGCTAGCCGCCTAGCATGCACGTGTGGAAGGTGCATAAGCAGTCAAACCAAAACAACAAGGTTAATTCTGATGTTCCCACAAAAGCACAGTAACTACTGACTCAAACTAAGGAGAGTACCTGAATGTTATCCTGCTATGACCTCTGACCTGCTCTAAAGCACATGTTGCTACTTAATAAAAGATGTGGGCTGTATGTGCATCACTGACTGGACTGTAAGCAACGTGTTTCACTTTAAAGCACAAAGCCAACAACAAAGACTCAACCTGGCAACACTGACTCAGGGGAAAAACATGCACATTAGAGAGCAGAAAAGCCCTAATAAAAGCTGCTAATGTAGAACAGTCCCTATCAAAGGGATCCCTTCTAATATTTGTTGAACTCGTACATATCATATTATTGCCATTTCAGCCATTGTTCATGCTGGGTCTCTTTGATGTGCAGATTTGCTGTATTTCTGGTGTAATTGGAGTACTATTGAGATGAACTGACACTTTATAAACATTGATTTGAACAGGTGGAACATGGAGGGGGTCAATCCAGGCCAGTGTCCACCGCACATGGTCTAACTGAAGCCCCCCCACTTTCACATGGCTCTTACAGTACATTTTTGGCAAATTAGAATATTTTATGGGTTTGTTAGCTAAGTCCAGTCTGGGCGATACAGCATGCTGAACAATGTGGGATTAATCTGCATGCAGTGGTGCTGACTGATAGGATACAGTCATCCCCTGAAAATGGGGTCATCTATGTCTCCACAAAGAGATCTTCCTCTTCTTGATGGTGCACAGGGATGACACACACACACACACACACACACAATCGCTCAAGATTTTGGTATATAGAGTTTTATAATGTCTTTCAGCCTGACATTGTGCGTGAGATTTAAACAGGACTTGTATGGCAAAAAAAACCTTCCTTTTAATAGGTTTCCTATAAAACTGCTCAGTAATCATGGTATTCAAATCACAGCAATAGCAAAGCGCTTCCTTGTCTCGGGGTCTGGAAGTGATCCCGGGCAGGGAGGTGTACCACATCTTAGACTAAGGCTGCACGCTCCCTCTGTTCACAAACCAAAAAAGCTCTTTCCAGCGGTCCTATGTGATCGTTTATTGAGGCTTAATCAACATGTATTGAATGGTGTATGTACTTTGTGAATCATTTTATAGGGCCCTCTGTGCTCTCTAAGCCTCGTCCACAGGGTTGTGAGGACTTTAGCGCCATTCCAGCTAAGGGCCACTGAAGCATTCAAAGAGAAAAGCTCTTGTCCCCGCAGGGCTCCCAGTGCAGCTTTAAGCTTCACTCTCATTTATAGGGAATTGAAGAAAGGATTAATGTTCTGACTTGCTCTCATGCCTTTCCTTGTCAATATTCATATAAAAAGTATTAGTACTGCAGAGCAGGGGGTAACCAGTCCTGGCACTTTGGTCCCTTATGCAGTAGCAAACTGAAGTCCGTCAGCCTCTCCATCCTGTTAACAGTCAGTATGATATTGTACGTTGACACAGAGAAACAATATGTGCATTTTAACCCAAAACAAAACACAAGATAATGGCGTACCTTAACATATTGTGTGACAGAGCCTAATCATCTCATAATGTATCGTTACAGTTGACCTCGGTGTGAGTAGATCCCCTAATCTGTCTCTAGTGCCACAGTGGACACAACGGCTGTTTTATTGCCTCTGTATTGTCGTACAGAGCTGTATGTTTGCTAATAGGGCATGGGTGTGAGCCAGGTACCCTGGTGGGACAAAGGAGGGCTGACGCAGGGGGCTACAGATGTAGAACAAGGCAGATGAGGAGGTGGAATGCATAAAGTCAGCAAAAAACAAAAGGGACATAATCGTGTGGAGGACTCCAGTGCACGGCCTAAATAATACATTTCAGGTTCTGATATAACTATCACTGCCTGTGAATAACCCTTTGATGTTAATTGAAACCACTGGACAGCAATCTGCTTTATAGCACTGACAAATAAGTTTCCTCAGGCTTAGCATTGAAGGTTAGCAAGCAGCGAAGGCACATACTTGCTCCATATGGTCATTCAATATAAATAAAAATCAGAAAAGGGCTCTTCTTTATGGAGGCACCATGATACGCTGTGGATAGTTCCTGCTGCGGTGAGCTTTTCTTTAAAGTACCTTCAGCAGAGTTCACATGTGGTACAATGCAGGCCTGTATTGTTTTCAGTCGTTCCAGTAGTTTTTTCCCCCCTTTCATATAGAAACCACAGACCAATTTGATAACGCAATAATGAAAGTATAGGTGGCCTGATATAAAAGCCTATGCAGGAAACATGTCATTACAAAGGAGCCTGTCTGTTGAATTTTTGATATCTCAGGCCATGTGAAGTTTGAAGTACAGTATGAGGGGATGATTACTGGGGCTGGAAGCTCTGGTTTTAATACAGACACATACACGATGGTCTCTGTCTCCTGTACATGGCTTTTCTGCACCGCACTCTCCTAACATATTATTCCTTCTTTGCATCTTTAAAATCTTCTTATACTGTATCACAAAAAGATGGTTTGTAGAAGAGTCACCCAGAGCCTATGCAACTTACAATAACACCAAGCATATATGCATCATCAGCACTGGTCCACAACCCTGCCCTCCTTGACCACAGGTCTAGAAAAGTGGAAAAGTGCTTGAGAACTCTATTGGCTTTGGAGCAAATTGTTGAAGAAGATAACTGGGTTTACATGCCATGGTCAGAGGCCCATGCACACAGATAAAGCTTCCCTAAAAATGAAAGAGAAAAGGTTCTGCATGAAGGTCACTAATTTATGACTGTTTTGAATGGTAAGTGATGATGGATTGGAATGACTTTATGGGTAGATTTGATTTTGATAGTCTAATTCGTATAAGATAAGATAAGTACACATTTTTAAAGTATTTTCTAAATCTCATGTAACCTATTTGTTTTCATCAACAGTGATGCAAATACTCCTTGAATTACAGTGTTGCCCACTACACTAGACAGCAGCATGAACATGATTTGATGGTTTAAACTGTTTTTGTAATGTTGGATTAGATAAAAATGATTGTGACACAGGTAAATTATTATATAACATTGTAGCAATTTTCTTTCCTACTAGTTTAAAACACTCAATCAGCTATGTTCATTTATAAATAAATGCATGTGGATTTAGTTTTCATAAAACTTTTCAATCATATTTTCCCTTTTAAACGAACATGGAAAAGAAGAGGAAATTTAGGTTAAAAATAGGACTAAAAAGAATTATTGTTAAGGGATACCAGAGACGCCGGCATCTTTGAACACACTAGTGTTTGAGCTTTTTACAAGACAGGTGAACAAAACATGTGCATTAAATCACTCTGCTCGCCTCACTTGGGTCAGCTCTGCCATAAAAGAAAAGAGATTACAAAGCATTCTAATGAAGACACTGATCAAAGTCTGTAATGGTAATACAGAGCAGGTGTTCCAGGCCCCACTGATCACACGTGTGTCGACAGCAATAACGGACATAGCACATTTCATCGCCGTGTGTGATAAAAAAGTGACTGTATGCTCATAACGTAGGCTAGAGTACTAAAGGTTCCCATGGCTGCAGCACACACTTAGTGTATCACCTGGATATGAGATGCCTGAGCTGAAAGAGGGCTCCTTTTGTAGTATGTTCAAATATTCGCTATTTTTACAGATAAAAGCGCTGCCACTGAAACATATGGAATATCCATGTTCTTAACCCTCGTAATGTCCTCTGGGTCAAAATGACCCAAATCACTAGCCCTTTGTGGCAGATAGAAGGCGCTAAACCTAATTCTACAGCTTACACAGACATATGATGTGCACTGCTGACACAACAA
>JAODUG010000018.1:5892425-5907398 GCA_027564795.1 Aphredoderus sayanus | reverse complement strand
ATAATTAATTAATTAATAAATACACACAGCAATGCCAATTGAAAAACACACAAATCATACACAATCAGATGGCGCCGTCGTGTGGCCAGATTTCTGAGTATATTATGAGGGTTAAAAGGTTTTTTATTATTATTATTAGTTTTAGTTTTTTCTGTATTATTTTACTTTCAATTTCTCTCTTCAATATTTGTGGTGTTAAACTACAGTAGCAGCCCATATACTGTAACTTTAACATTACTAGGCTACTGGGTCTATGTGGTAGTATGTAGGCTACAAGCATTAGCTCACTGCGGTGTGTCAGCCGCGCTGCGCAGCAGCTCCAGAGCGCAGAATCGTTGTCCGTGTCATCGCGCACTGACTGTGGGACTTGTAGTTTATATTTCTACAGTCTTATCGATTCCTTATTATTCTCCGTAGAAAACCAGATCTGACTACCATCAGAATTACAGATGCACTCTTATTAAATACAATAGAAAAGGTGCAGATATAATTACTTTCAGAAATGTAACAAAATGCACGGTGACTTTCATTTGTGTACTACAATAACCGTGGTAGCTCAAATGAAAGCGAGGCAGTGTAAACACAACTCCAGGAACATGAAAAGATCGGGTGACAGTGAGGGGGAGAAGAGAAGAAAGGTATTGACAGCGTTTTTCTCCGTTAGCTCTGGCTTATTCTCTGCCCTGTCGCTCATTAAATAGTTTATGTTCAAAGTGTGCTGGTGCTGGTTGCATTTTGAAGGCTGGAAAGCAGAGAATATCAATGCATACCTCACCTAGCCTGTTTCCTTTATTGTGTTTTCCATTTTTTCTTTCTTCTACATTTATTGGATATAATGGCATATAGCATTATTTTACTAAAAAAATATCTCTGATAAGGTGTAGATTACACACTTGTAAAAGCCCCCTGAATCTTTGCCTCTGACATTGTGTCAGGTTCAAAATACATTAGTGAGTATTATAGTTGTGATGTGTGTGTATACAGTACTATTTGTATGTGTGTAACACACACCCACATACACACAAATTCAACATTCTATAAGTTGGTCCCATAGAACTATTATGATCAGTACGCCCATTTATCAAGAAAAGCCAGCTGTTATTATACTGTACATTGGAGAGAGAATAGAGGTTTATTTTTGAAGTTAATGACATGTTGTCATTGAGTCTGAGCTACTTAAATCTGGCAGACTGCCAAAACCTATAGTTGATTTTGTGTGTGTGTGTGTGTGTGTGCGTGCACCAGTGCGCACAGGGGTGCCATGGCTTAGAATGAAAACCATGTTTAATTAAATTCTGTTCTCTGTATGTAGATGTACGTAATGCTTACAAAAGGGGTAAATAGCCTTAGAATGATTTTCTCACAATGTGACGTTATTATGTAGGCTACTGTAACCTGTTATGGGTGACTCCTTATGTATGGATGTGCTAACCTTGTGTTATTAGACTTTAGCATGCTGTACAGCTGAAAGGGTTTGTGGAGTCAGAGCTGGACAGGAACGAGGTGACTGTGTCCAAGGTGTCCTCAGCCATACTTGGCTTATACTGTAGTAATCTCTATTCTCAGTCTGTCTCTTACCCTCTCTCCCTCTCTCCCTCTTTCCCTCACTCCTCATTTTTGTTCTGATTTGGCTGCCCTCTGCCATGGCACATGTGTTTGGATCATGTCAGACAGCACTGGAAGTATGTTGGACGTGGCTCCTCCTGTTTATGAAAGGCACTATGGTCACCAGATGAGCTCCTACGACAGAGAACTCGATCCAGTTGGCCTTCTGGGAGCCATGCAGCATTGCTAACACGTTCCTTTTATTTGCTGAAATAAAGAGATGAACAAGTGCAATTGTACAGAAAGTAGCTGGAAAACCACAGGACAACCTGAATAGAAGGAGGTACATCCATTCGTATTGGATGTTCTGTTATTACAATGGTTGTTTAATGATCGTTATCATGATAAGTATCTAGGATAGTTTCCACATAAATTATCAAATACACAGAGCAGCAGCAATGAACGTTATTGAAATACAGTATGATGAAGATTGGCCTTCTGTAGGTTTGTGTTCTAAAATACATCTTCACTCAAAATATATCTAAACTCCTCACTGTGGTATAGAGAATATATCAGTCCTCATATAATTACAGTAAACACACAACATCATTTTTTCAAACTTATAAAGCTATTTTATTTTTTATTAATTTTGTTTAGCAGAAATGACTTAAATAATGGATATGGCATATAATTTTGTTGCCATGGCTACTCTCTTACTGATGTAGGAACCACATCGTTTCCTGTGTTCCAGTGTACCAACCACAGCTATGTGGTTGGTTTTAATCATTGATAAGACCAATTACAATACTAGCAATGTTACCCAAAACAGGAATAGGATGACCACAGGGTCATCCTATTTCTCTATCAGTCACAGAACACAGTCCCATAACTCTTGTTCTTGCAGTTTCTGCACATCACATTAGTATTATATTTATCATGTTGCCACAACGGAAGGGAGCATTGGTGTGTGAAACACTAACGCTTCCTTCCTTTGTACCCTATGCAAAGTCTCTAAATATCTGTTATATTTTTATATCAGAGCAGGGTCTTGATAAAAAGTTGGAAATAAAACAGTATTGAATATGGCATTGACCTTGTTCTTTAGCCCTAACAGTCATTGACACAGACTTGCAGTTTGTCCACTGATGATGATTCTGTTGGAACAGGAAGTGTGTGTGAGCTACAGGCTATGATCACACAGGGTCACCAGATGTTGTGAGGTCCTGAGCCCAGCCCAGCCCATCGCTCAGATCAGCCTCATTGGTTTTCTCTAGTTATGGAAGCCAGTGCAAGCTGTTTAGGGCATTTAATTCCTGAACACTCATTAAAATGGTTTGTGTTTCCCTTGGCAGTTCTGTTAAATTAACAACTAGCGAGGTAAAAGCTGATTATGTGGCCACATACCCAGACATGGTTAATCAATTCTCCCCCACAAAATGTGGCCTGTGAATTAGTGTAAAGGTAGCGATTTACGGCGACTAATGCCGGCGTCCTGTCATGTCAGTCCCGGTGTTTTAGCGAGAGGGGGGTGTTAGATTCAGCTCATTCAGCAGCTTTGCACTCCGCCAGCCATCTTTTTCTACTTCTTAACCCACACTACATGCTGCTCGCTCTATTAATGAGCCAATAATGGAGAAATAGTGTTTGGTGCTGACATAAAACATGGTTAGGGATAGCTGAGGCAGGGCGGCACGCAGACTCCAACAGAGATAGATTTACACCCGGACTCTGGGTACAACAGGGGAACACTCGGCGTGGGGGCTCTTACAGCTCCGTCAGACCCCCGCCAGTGCAGCCGGTGAAAAACCAAGGCGCAGAAAAATACGGCTGTGGCGGATAATGACACCATTACACTAATGGAGTCAGCAAATGAAGGAGAACCCAGACACTATGCTTTATTACCGGGAGGGCGCATTTCCTCACTGCATTCCTAATGGCCTGAGCACCCTGTATTGATCAGGCCATCATGCTGCTAATCCTCTACCAAATTACTTATTGCTGTTGAGGTGTTGATCTGCTACTACTTGCCTTGCTTCAGCCTTGCTGCTGGGGGGCACTTGGGGAGGGGGGGGGGGGGTTCAGCAGGGACCCACCGGGCTGTTTAGCCATCTGTGATTTAGAGCCGGGCAGGATGGTCGCCCGGGAGGTCCTCATCTGTGGGCTGGGCTGCTCCATGTGTTGTTCTTTTGTTCTGTGGTGACTAGGAGGTGTGGATGGGGTGGGGTATACAGTAAGGGCTTTTTCAACAGCTTTCATTTAATTAAGGAACAGGCAACGATCTGGATCCTTCCTCTTTATGGCCCTGGCGGTCGCCGAGGAGCTGTGGATGCTCTGTAAATAAGAACAGGTTTTGTCGTCTCCACACTGTGCCAAAGTTCTGTTGATGGTCTGAACTTGTTTGTGTGCTACACATTTATCCCTACCCATGGCCATGTGTGCTAAGCTGTACAATCTCCATGCACAATATATGTGCCTGTTCATTGACCAAAAACACACACAGGCATAGTGCTTTTAGCCTTGGCATATATCTCCTATTTACAAGTGTGCCAACTGCGCTTGGTATGCAAGCTGGGTTTTATATAATAGTGGGGAAAGGTTGATTTACAAAAAAAAGTCTGTATTATTGGAACATGGCTGAGAGTGATGTAGCCTGAGCCATTATCATTACAAATGAATAGGCAGGTCAGCTAGCATAGCTCCCTGCCCAGGGCCTATGACCTGTCATATCCTTGGCCTCTTTACTGCCCCCCTGTGTATTGCTATCCTCAGGCCATTGGAAATGTGGCATCCCAGCATCAGCAGTCTGCCAGTCACCCCTGGCCTGGCTAATCAAAGAGTTTACCTTAAGGGGGGCATTTAGCCCTCTTCGTTAGGGCCACTCCTGTAGCCATGACGATGTATTTATATATTTCCATCTGGAGCGGCCTGTTGCAGCTAGGGAAACGAGCTATTGATCTGGATATTTAGTCATTTCTTTCTGCGTACGCCATCAATATTGTGCAAACATCCGTCCACGGAGGGTTGACCTCACACCCTGCTTCTGTTTTTCTCCCCCATTGGAGTTCAATGATATACTATTGTGAAAAGTAAAATCAATGAATGAATATGAAGCTTTGGTGTGTTATATAGTGCTGGCCCTAGGCCCCAGGTCTTTCATTGATCGGATATGAGTGTTGGGCGAGGGTTGATTACTCTGTTTCTAACCCCTCCTCCACATCTATTTATCCTGTCTTGGCTGTTTGATATTTGGCTCATATATTTGGACTGCGTTGTTTACAGATCAACTTGGTTAGTCAAGCTGCTCTTTAACGTAATGCATTTAAATGTCGCTGTAAACTGTACTACAACAGCAACAGTCCCATTTAACATTCATTTTAGAAATGATGATTAACAACGATTAGGCTGTAGCAAAATGTTTGTGACACATTTGTTGTCACGAAAGAGAACCTTTGGATTCTGTAGTTTTTGTTACTTTATTGTGCAGGCAATGCAATGTGGGTGGGTATATATATTTGGCCTATTCATCCATAATCTGTCATATAACATTCCAAAATGAAAGCCTGTAGAATATAATACTTTAATATCCAGGCGTGACTTCAACATATGACTGAACATACGATCCAACTAGTCATATAAGTACAGTATTTCTCCATGTGGCATCTTTTGATACACGTGAGAATCTGTGCACGCCTCTCCTTGAGTTTCTACCTTTTAAAATAGTGGGCTGTGTTAAATGAATAACATTTTAAAGGTGCATGATGTCTACATTTGGTCTGCATCTGGGAGGATATCCACTTTTACAATGCGGCTCTGCGTTGTCTCAGGGCACATTGCTAAGATGGCCTGCCAGGGGCTCCCATGTGTGTTGAGGAGGTCTGTGATCTTGCTAAACATTCAAATGGAAAAGCAGAGATGGCCTTATGGTAGGCATTAGCACACGGCCCTCTGTGGGATGGAACGCTGGCCATAACCTAGACGCTCTTTCATGCGTGAACATGCGCTGCAAGAGGGCCTGAGTTTTGGTAAAACAGAAGATGAAATCTCCTGGTTGATGATGACTTACAAGTGGGATAGCCTACTCCACTGTTATTGTCTTTGAGAAAACAAGTAATTGGCATATAAAATAGCAAAATACTCAATTGTCATTAGCAATTTATGTTGTGAAGATTAAAGACGTCCAGGAAGATTTTATGGAGTCGATTTATCACGTTAAGGATGAGTTTGTGAGACAATTGCTAATATTGTGTTAATCTTATTTTATTAGGCAAGTAAAAAGAAACTAAACAAATGGTGATTCTGAATATTCCTGGTAATAGTTTTTAGGATACCCAGTTTTCTGAGCCATGACAGGTTTCTCTTGGAGTTTGCTAGAATGCGGTAATAAACTGATTTTTCCTACATGAGATTTACTGCCTCTGCCCAAACTGTCCGTGACAGCTCATGTGTCAGCCAGTCGCTATATGGAGAGTTACATGTCACCGTTGAGGCGGGTTCAACTTATGTCAGCATATTTGCAAACAAGGCCCGCAATGCATCTCGCATTGGGCCATCAGATGCACTGACATTACATGGTGTCCAACCTGCCCCCTCCAAGGCTTCATCTGTCATGCATATCACATGAGAGACATAGAATAATCAATTAAATCAATAGGTGGTGTTGGCTCCTTGCTATGGTGCTGAATAAACAGAGATGACCCATTAACCTCAAGTGCAGACCAGAGCCACAAGAGGGTTCATTAGTTAGTCCCGGCTATGTTCTGGTTTTGTTTGGCACCCTAGTTTGTCTTTAATGTCTATGTTCATATGTACATGTGCTTGCCTGTGCACACATACAGTATGCACATGTGTGTGTGTGCATACGTACGGGCCTACTGGATGTGTGTCTGGGTAACCACTGTTGACAGGTTCAATATGCTTGTTTGACATGTCAGGTCCAGTGTGGACATCACAAGCTATTGGTCAAATCATTCAGCACTGGCCCACAATTATAGGCCCACATTACTGTATGTAATTATACTGTAAGATATGTCAGCCAACAAGCTACTGTATTTTACCTTGTTGACAAGTTTTAACTAGAGGCAATTAAAAATATTGTACTAGGCAAAGCCACCTGAACTGTTTAAATAGCGAAGAAAGATTTTGATGCTGTTTATTTGTGAATTTATTTTCCTTTTGTAATGACTCACCTTTCCAATAAAGGGAAAGTACCTACTGTTGGGCAGCATCTGGTTTTGATGTAAAGTCCGAACCCTTCATTCACAAAAGCCACGGGAGGCCATGTTCATGGGGCTCTGTAAATTCTAACCGTTAATTTGTACATCATAAGTTCTTTTCCATAAATGTGTGCAGTGGAAGTGTGTTAAAACACCTGGCGTGTAGCTCACTGCCTCAGGGAGATTATGCGAGGGTTCCTCTTCGGTGGAGCCAACTTGAGCATTGGCATTAGCTTAGCCTGGCCTTGCCAACTGGAAGCAGTCCCTTTGCTACTAACCACCATTCACAACATACCAGACATTGTACCTGCTTTAACAACATTGATGTTATTTCCATTACCAAGTCTGAGTAAATCAGTGACGAAAGACGAAACACTGCCAGGGTCAGGGAGATTAAACGATTGACTCATCTGCTTGGTGGATTCAGCATTTTCATGATAATTTTAACTGAAGACCAGTAGTTTGTAAAATGTTCTTGTACAACTAATTACTTGCATCCAAATATACTTTTTTTTGTGTTAACATTACCAGGTAAATTCTGCAAGCTAAATCATGAATCCATAGCTAAATAAGTATGCAGACAGTACATAGTAGTCTATGTGTATAGTTTCCTTCAAGTGTTACCTGGGTTTAGCTAAGTGCAACAATTTGAGTTAGTTAATTTTGTTAAATAGGTTAGCTTTTATCATCATATTCTTGGCATCAATAAACTGTACTCATGCCCTCTTGACATGAAAATGATTCGGGAGCAGTGGAGTGGCTCTTGAGAACCCTCTTTCCTGCCATCGCATTGCTTGCTTATGCCTTGGTGGGTTCCATCCTTTACTGGAGTTTTCCATATCAGTGTTTAGTTCGGTAATAGTACTATACAGTAGTTTGTAAGTAGCCTTTGTGCTGTACTGTACAGGCTGTGCTGTGACACTCTAATTATCTCTGATCTGATTTCATGCAGACATTGCAAATCAAAGATGTGTCTGTCTCAACTGCAGTGTGTTGCAGTGAACCAGCTTCAGGCAGCCTGGTCACATCTCAGTGAACCTACAGTTTCATCATTCTAACTTTACCCTGGCCCTAACGTATGTTAGAGGGCCACCGACTTCTTGAATGGCACGTTGTCAGACAGGCCAGGCCTTCTCTACAGCGTAGCATTGCCCTTTCCTTGAAGACTTGTGTGTGTACGTGCACTCTACATGTGTGTGTGTGTGTGTGGGGGGAGTGTTATGTCAGGGAGCGGCGGTCTACTTTGCATGTTCTCGCGGAGACAGGCACTCCTGAGCGAGCACTGGTGCATGACAGTTGCCTCTCATCGCTGTCTTCTCTGAGCTTAACCCCTGCCCATGCCTCCCCTCCCTCTCCCCCTTCTCCATGGGCTGAGTGACGGACTTCCACGTCGCAAACCCCCATCTTCACACACACCCTGCACAGTGCTGCACAGTACACACACACACGCTATCTCTTCAAGCTTTTGTTCCGCAGTCCATTATTTCATCCACCGGTGCTGTCAGCCACATGATCAGACGTGCATAAAGAAGCCCCCACCCTGGTATGTTTCTCTCCACATCACAATATAGGCAGATTTCTCTGCTTCACACTTGGCTTATTGAGATAAGGGTGACGGGAGGCCAGTGGGTCACATCCACTTGCTTGGCCAAACAGCTCCTCCACTGAGATGGGGAGGAGGGGGTGGGGGTGGACATGTCAGGGCTGCTTTTGTGTGTGTGTGTGTGTGTGTGTGTGTGTGTCTTTGAATAGAATACATGCATTAATGTGATGTGTGTGTGTGTGTGATTTTTATTTTTATTTTTTATTTTGGGTGTGTATGTGTGTGGCAGGCTTAGGGGTCAGGCAGTTTCCAGGGTTCGGTTGTCATCCTCTGTGTCATGTGTGCCGTGGCCTTGTGGTGTCAAGGGCAGCCACTGTCATTTGTTACTAGGACGGCTTGAAGCGGAGTGACACGCACATGCACACACACACACACACACACACACACGCACGCATGCACACACACACTCATGCACACACGCAGCTGTCAACAAGCTCTCAGGTAGAAATGATCCTGTGTTCATTAAAGCTGTAACCTCTTGCTCAGCAGTAAGACATGCCCAATTCATTTAGATAGTCTAACTTTGTGATGTGCTCTTTTCTCACAATTCAGTTTGTAGTCAGAGATGATTACCTGCTTGGCTTCCTGATCTTTCCGAGGCTCCTCTGTATAATGTTACAATGCTGTGTATTATTATGATGCTTTATGTTAGTCGAGGTGCGATGGATGTAAGTAATTTTTACAATAACAGCAAAGTTTCTGTAAAGAGACAGGTGTTATGTTTCAAACAAGCATTATGGAAAGTACGTTTATTACTGGTTAGTGTGTTTTGCACTTGTATGGGTGCATATGCAAAACTTCCGTGGGATTAGGTCCCTTCATACATGCCTGTGTGTGTTGAGTCTTATCCAACAACAGTCAGTCTACCACAAACAGCCACTATCGGGCATAAAGTGGACCCCTTCTCACAGCCATTGTCACAGGCAGGGAGGCATTGTCTTGCATGAGATGGACTGGTGGAAATGTGATGACAGGCTACTGTCTTGGCTGAGTGGCAGCATGCAAGGATTGGACTAATCTGAGCTGCTGATTGGAGGAGAGCGCCTGTTTGGCTGTCCCAGTAACTCCCCAGAAATAGACAGCTTCAGCCCCAGTTATCAGTGTTTGTAAGTCCCTCCACTGTGCCGGAACGACAATGGGGATTAATGCCAAGGTTCTTTAAATGGTTTTATTTATTTATTTATTTTCTAATGGGGGTAGGAGGGGCAGGGGGGTTATCATCGTCTCTGCAGCAAGCTGCTGCAGTCAGTTTGCCTCTACTGTCAATTAAACAGGGGATCATTAACTTCAAGGGTATAAATGTTCTAACATTGGTATTACGTTGGAAAGCTAAGTCGCTGACAGATGTTCCAACTTTAATTCTCCACTTGTTTTTTTTTGTCCTTTAATTAATTTATGTATCGCTGTTCCGGGGTTTTATAATGTTTTTTCCACCCGTCTGCTCTTTGTTAGGCTCTAATCTCGGTTGCCATGGTAGTCGCAAAGCAGATCAGGCCTTGTCACTCGGCTGTGTTCGTCAGGACGTTCAGCTAATGTATTCAATATAAAGAGAAACGGTGTGTGTGTGTTCCTGCTTGGCCTGCACTGCTGTCATGGGAGGAGGCAGCACTGCACTAAGCCACGCAGCTTCTCAGCAGACAGACTGCAGCTGAGTGTTCTATCTATAATAATAGTACACCTGAAGAAAGGGAGTGTCTTTCACATCATGCAGTGTACTAACCACCTACGGCTTTAAATAGCATTTGTAGGCTTCCATGTAGTGTGTACAGGTGTGTCCTTCCAGGACAGGGCTTTGTGATGGGGGAGACTTGGCATTGTGTGATGCATCCTCAGTTTGGGACCAATCACAGGCCTGCAGCTGCCAGCCAATATCAAGAGGGAGGAGAGAGGAACCAAGGGAAGCAGGCAAGGAGATAGGATCTAGCCCGCTAATGGGCAAGCTATCCTCGTCACCCCTGCTCACGCCCCACTCCTCTTCTGTCCTGACAGCTTCTTTCTCTTTGTTCTCTCCTCCAGCCCCCCCACCCCCCCCCTTCCCCCCCCAGCCCCACGGCCCAGGATTGGTGACAAGTTTTGGCGGGCTGATCAAGGGATGTGGTGACACCTGATTAGGATGTACTGTGTACAGTGGTGCGTGGCTAAGACCCCCTCCTCCCCCACGACAACAAGGGAGACTTCACCCCGCCTAATTAAATGTGCACCTGCGACGCCGGCTGTGACAGCCACCGGAGGGCTGCATTTATTTGTGTCATCTCATACGTACTTCCTGTGACGCTCATGGAGGCCGACTGGCCTGCGCAGGCTCCTGGACGCCCGCTGTGTGTGTTTTTCCAATAGCTGCTTTTATTGTGTTGCCACGGCTTATTATTGTGAGGGTCTGCTGTGTGTCTGTGATGGATCGCCCCGCTGTCACCGGTGAGCTGGTTCTTGCAGTCACCGGGTGGCTTCATAGGGGGCAGTGTTGAGCAGTAGTGATGGAGGTTGGTCAGGTGGATGACACCCTGGACAATGTTAAGGTGAAGTAGTGTATCTCTACATGAGGGGGGGTGAATGTAGTGATACACTGTTCACAGTGCATCTTTCACTTGAACGGTTTGAGGCGGGAACATTTTAGTTTTATATGCTGTAATAAGATTAGATAGCATTTTATCAACCCCGTAGGGGAAGTTATGTTGTAGCCACAGGGCCGAGTAGGAAATAAAATCTATTTTAAATAAAAATGCATTATAGCATGATGTAGAAAGAGTCTACTAATACACTTCCTATGAATCATTAGTAGTACTGGATCAGTGTAACCTCCCTAATGTGTGCCTGTATCCATCTAGACGTATCTATCTAAATCAGTATAGGGAGTGGGAAGGCCACAGTTGGAGTGAACAGGACATCCGTCACCCAGCAGCTGGAGACGCGCTGGTAATGTGTGACCCTGCCCCACCACCACCACACACACCCCACCCTGGCCTCCCATTGACCAGGACTGGCCTGCTGGTCACGCTGTATTACATGGGTTAGATGAAGTAATTATTTCTAGGCCACAGACTACAAGCAAGATTAATAGTTTTTGAAGCGGCCGTAATGGAGGGCTGCCCTGCCGTGACATAAGCATTATTTCAAGCTCACCTACGATCTCATCTCTCTCACCTCTGGGCAGTAGTGATTTATACCTGGGCTAATGAGGCGAGGGGGCCCAGGGATGCCTCTCCCCAGGCTACAGGCTCTGTTACAGGCCTGGGAGCAGTTGACCAGGATACCCTAGATAATCACCGGTCAGCCAAAGAAAGTTACAGATGTAACAGTAGTGTGGACTACTGTGTCATTTTAGCCACAAGGGGGTTTATAAGAGAGATGGTGGGTCATACATTTCTTTAAATAATATCGTAAATAGCATCAGTATTCAGCTGATATGGGTTTTGGGAAGAGATTAGGCTAAGTAATTTAAAAGCAGATAAAAAGCAGAAAAGATTGTGTGTATGTGTGTAAACCTGAATAACACTGTGCTCATGTGCTGCGGATAAGCCGCATAGCAATGGTACCTCTCTTTCACGGTGATGAGGCTGTAGATTGCATTGGCTCCTCCCAGAGCAGGCCTTCTGTCCTGGGCTGTTTCTGAGCCAGGCCCCCATGTCCTCTGGAGCCTGGTGGACCAGAGGAGAGTTGTCACTAGGTGGCACTTGGACATCACACTATCTGATGCTCCTTCTCTCTGCCAAGCCCATCTTTTCTCCCTCCCTTCTTGCCTGTCTCTGTCATTCCCTGGCGTTTTCCCCTCCATGCTAAGTACACCTCAGATGTCAGTGTGTTTTGTTTTTATTGGAGGAGGCCAGTGTGTAATGCATTCACCTCTGTTTCTGCCAGCTGGTAAACGCCCCAGAACATGGTCTGGCCTGGCTCCGCCCCGTTAACCTCTCTGATTGGCTGTAATAATTAGCAAGTGTGAACAGTAACCATGGCACCCAGTCAGGGGGTTTGGATAGCCGGAGAGGTCCTGGTATGTGTGACAGTTGGGTCTGGCCCAATCTGGGAAGCATCCATCCACACTCCTGTTTGTTTGTTTCTTGTAGTTTTAACATTAACCATCCTTCTAAACACATGCATGCAGTGTGCCACTAGCAATTACATTTTCAAATGGTTAGGTTTGTAAACCTCCAGGATGTTAATCTGTCACCATTTAAGCTACTGGGGAGAGTGTAAGGGGATTAAGCTATTCAATTCCTGGTAGAATATTTGCCTTTGTTCACAATGAGTGCAGAAAAAAATAAAGAAACAAGGTGTCTTCTCATGCAAGACAAATGCCTTCTGCTTTACTTAAGGATTTGGCTAATGCCATTATAGACAACTTATCTGCTGCAGGGTTCCAGGAAGGAAGTCTGACAATCATATAAACATCTGTGAATGACAACCCTCCCCTCCCTAAATAATTTAATATTAATATTAGGTCAGATGATAATGCCAGATAAGCTGGGCTGCAGACCCAGATACAATTACCCTCGTCCTAGATGTTGAGCCACATCTGTTTTTAAGCAAACACTTTTCTAATAGCTTGAGTGATTTCAGGGAGTTGGATTTAGGCTACTAGCTTGTTTGTGATGCCATGTATTTAGTTGACTAGTTGTGATTATTAACTAGGGCAAGGTCCAATCAACGATTTGACAAGTAGGCTAACTCCAGCTCTAACTACAACATACATTATAATGAAAAATATAGACAGCATAGGATCCTCATTATTTTACTGTATCAGCTGAAGCAGAATCTCCAGATAATATGATAGATGGCCTGTGCCTGTGCTGGAAGGCAACATATCCAAGCTTATATTTGACATTAGGTTTATAAAATTCCACACGATAATTGTCATAACTGTCATCCAATCCTGCGATCCTGCGCTCTCTTAGACCCTCATTTACCCTCAAACCCATCACATGATGGGCTTGATCAGCCCGTGGCGCTGTACACAGAGCTGGGCCTTTGCACTGTTGAACAGTGGTACGGGATTAGACACACAAGCCTCTTGCCATGTGATCAGTCACTCACACACTGAGACAGGCGACAGGGATGAAATCCTCCTCGCCAGCCTCATCCACGCCTTCCTCTGGCGCGTTGGCAAAGCCTACTGTATGGAAATGAGCACTAAAGCTGCTATGGCTCTGCTTGGTGCAGGGCTTTGAACAGCCCAGCTACGGTGGTGATGGTAGTAGTTAAAGATAGTGCAGGTCAAATTGACTCTAAACATGACTCCTCCCTTCTGTAGTAGTCAGAGGTCACACAAAGGTCACTAATAAAGTAGAGGGAGTGAAATGGACAGGTTACCTCCACAGTCATGTCTTTAAATATCAGTGTTTCCACGTACTAACCTGTCATGGTTAGTGTTTGTGTGTGTGTGTGTGTGTGGCTGCCCCACGTTTCTCCATCCACCCATCCATCCATCCATCCATCCCAGCAGCAATGGTAGTAGTGCTCTGTCCCTCACAAACACACCAGCCTACTGGGTATCTGGGCGATGCCATCCTACAGTACGCAGCAGCTGATTAGTTACGCTCCCCTTACTTATGGATCTCCCCCCCAGGTCCGTCCTTGACCGTGCCTTAGGGACAGGGCTGTAGGATGTCCCTCTTGTCCTTCCCTTAAACCCTGCAGCCCCACCCCCACCACACACACACATTCTCTCTCCAGGCCAGGCTGCACTTTGCACAGCCATATTGATTTGTTGGGAGCTGCAGGGGCGTGTGGCTGCATGGGCGAGACAGAGCAGCTCTCTCTAGCTCTGACTTCTCCTTGACTGCTCCTGGAGGATGCCACAGCGCCCCCCGAGAGCAGAACACTGCCAGTCGCCTCCCTTCAATCAGCAGCCCCCTCTCCTCCAGCCTACCCCACCCCCCGCAGACGTACAGGCCCCTGCTTGAATGCCAAGGGGCCGCGCTGGCATTAAAACTGCTGGTTCCACAGAAACGAGCTGACTTCATGAAAGCCAGCTGTAATGTGAAGGTGAAAACTAAAAAGCCTTTCCTTTATCGACGTAATCCTAATGGAAACATTACGGTCTGACCGCAAACTAACAATTAAAGGTAAAGTGGAAAAGGGCTTTTTTTGTTTTTGCTCAAGGGCTCGAGGTTAGTGGAGGGTCACTGGTTCTGATCCTTGGCTGGCTGGCAGCATATGGGAACCTCTCCTGCCATTAACTACTGACCGTGTGCCATTGGGCAAGGAACCTAACAACAACTAAGGTGTCCCTCAAGTAATTCTTTCCTTGATATATAAAAAGGTTATGTAAGGCACACCCGTTTAATCTCTCTTCCTCTCTCTGCTTCTCTCCAGATTTGACACTTGCTAAAGGTCACAGAAACATCTTTTTCTCCCACTTTGAGGTGTGGATAAGTGTGAAATAGATGTCGACACCACAGACACATTGAAAAGCACTTAAATGCAGCGGCCATACGCCAAGCTGTCTGCCAGGCTCTGTACCCCAGGTGCATTTGTAAATACTTCTGCATGATTGATCTGAAAACGTGTGCGTCTTTCTGTCTAACCCTGTCAGGAGAAGTGTGTGTATGTGTGTGTGTGTGTGTGTGTGTGTGTGAGAGAGAGAGAGAGAGAGAGAGAGAGAGAGAGAGAGAGAGA
>JAODUG010000018.1:5843915-5864585 GCA_027564795.1 Aphredoderus sayanus | reverse complement strand
AGTGGAGGGGAACAAGAGAGAGGGAGGGAGAGAGAGAGAGAGAGAGAGAGAGAGAGGGAGGGAGAGAGAGTGAGAGAGAGAGAGAGAGAGAGAGAGAGAGAGAGAGAGAGAGGGAGAGAGAGAGAGAGAGAGAGAGAGAGAGAGAGAGAGAGAGAGAGAGAGAGAGAGAGGTCAATGTAAATGTTATTGCAGTGTGAGCTTATTTGATCAAACCCCTGGAAAGGTTAAGCGAATCCAATCTGGTTTTGTATGGCAGAGTGCAGACACAGGCATGAGGATAGGGCCCCCCCAGGACAGAGAATGGATTATCAAATTGGCGCTGGAGTAGCAGGGGCCTCCGACAGACAGTTTACCCTGCTCGTAATGCGTTTAGACAGCAATTGGCCTTAATAACCTTTATTGACTTCAGCGGGTCAGTGCCAAGAATCTAATTATCAAAGTGTATCAATTTCATTGGAGTTTAGAGTTGCAGTGCTCATATAATTATTTTAAGGTTGGACCGGGGCAATTAATCCCCTCTCCACTTATTTGATGGCTTTGTAAAACATTATAAATGTTAGGGTTTTCTGTTGTTCGTTTTACTGTAAATAATTTCATAGAGCAAATTCTTTTTTTTAAATTTTTTAAATGTATTATTTGGAGAACTATACTCGCTGGAAAGGAGTGATGTTTAGAGAGATGGAGGTGAGCACTGAGTGGTGCAGACTTTTGTTTCCGTTTTACTTGTATGCTAGCTTTCAAGGTTTATGCCCACTTTATATGCACACATGGAACCCAGATTAATTGTAAGTGTGAACTAAACCATAAATTGTTTAAAGAGCAGTTTTATTGATCATTATGAAACCATTTATTATCTCTTACATTAAATCAAAAGCTGCTCCGTCGGTACTTCATATTGTCTATTGGTTTTACACTAAAGACCAGACCAGACAGATCCAGGTACTCCAAAACAATTATGAGAAATTATTATACATGTGCAAGGGAGTCTGTGTCTGTATGTATCGGCACCATCTGTCTTTTTTCTAGGTCTGCGGGTGTATGTTTGTGACTGTTGGTGTGTGTGCGTGAGGCTGTGTTCCCACAGTGTGTGCGAAGAAAGCTAGTGTGTATCTTCAGAGCACTTTATCCTTCATTGACAGTCAGCGCATGGTGTTACCTGGGTAGCAGCTGTTCTTTCTTATCACACAACATAGACTAGAGGCCTAATCCTGGTGTTCATTATTGCTGTACCTTGTTTACCGCCAGCTCCGTAGTTGCTGGTTTGCTTTGCCTTATTTAGAGAGAGCTGTATGAAAGCGAAATTACTCTAAGATTATTGTTATTATTCATTTAAAGAGGAAATATATGGCTGATAATACATTTTACATCACACCACAGCTTGTGTTTGGAAACATACAATGAAGCAAGGGAGGCTGTGAGAGAGAGAGAGAGAGAGAGAGAGAGAGGGAGGGAGAGAGAGGGAGAGAGAGAGAGAGAGAGAGAGAGAGAGAGAGAGAAAGAGAGAGAGAGAGAGAGAATGTAATGTAAGTCGCGGTGCAAAGGTATTTGCAATTCTCTTTGAAGTCCCTATTCAACAGGGTAAGCTGAATTTTTCGGCAGTGCCTGATAGTGTTCAGGGTAAATGCTTAAACCCCTTTAGAGAATTTTCATGGGCAGATACGTGGAGGCTTGAAGGGAGCATTTATGTTACCTGCAGCCATTGCAGCCTGCAGCTTTATAGCTAAAGACACAGGCAGTGAATAGAATCCCACAGAGGTTTGCCTGTGCCGCGAAGGCTGTCGGCTTTAACCCGCTGGGTCCCCGTGCACTCACATACACACACATGATTTATATGTTACCTGTAGTTTTATAGGGCTTTTTTCTTCTCTCCAGAAAATCTGACCGTTTCTCATTTAGCCCTCATCCAAGCATTACTTGTATTCACATTTATTGAAGAGAATTTGACACAGTCAAACTGTGTGTGGTTATTCTGGTGTCTCTAAACATAGTAATCATTATTTTTATGGCTTGCTTTCAGTGATTAGAATTTAAACTTTCCAAAATCTGAGTTTGCTGCTTCAATGTTGTAGATGTGTGCTGCTCTCTCTTGTGTGTCTGCCACGGGTTACTCATCAACACTACCCTTATAATCATGAGTCTGAGGTTTGTATTCCCGCACTTGTGTGAAATAATTCCACTCAATAACAGGATAGAGCTAATTATCTGGAGTGCTGAGCTGGATAGTTCTGCTGTGTCATTCCCAGACCTGTTAAACACGGAATGCCTATTTAATGCTTCCACAGCCTCAGTATGGAGCCCTCACATAAACAATGATGAAATTATTAATGGCCTAAATAAACAAAAAATAAATAAATGGGGATCCAACATTTTTGTAAATCTGAGCTGTCAACTTGAGAAGACAATTGACATCCTCTTACTATGTGTGAGGCAAAAAACCTTGTGTTATGCAGTACAGTGGTTTGGATAAATCTTGGTTTGTGTGTGATGTCAGTGGTGTTTTTAAACATATTGGCGGGGCTTTGAATGTGTCTCATCCCATTTTCTAAGAAAACAAATGAGCACTTTCTTGCAGACTTATCTGTCTTATCCGCTTAGCAGCTCGTCCATTGCCTGCTCTTATTTATGCACATATCCATTCACTTACCTCTGTGTTTGTTTGGTTTTATTTCTGCACCCTGCTGCCCACAACACACACACACACACACACACACACACACACATTGGCAGCGATCAGCAAGATACTGCTTCAGTGGAAGGAAGATAACATCCATTAAAGAGGTAGTGAGGAATTATGGGGCAGCGCAGATTAATCACTGCTCAGCCTAATCGCATTCAGTGTGGATGGCAACGCTGTAGGGGCTAGCATTTTCCTGTGTAGTGTATCAGCAGAACAAGAGTGAGGAGTCTGTGTGTGTGGATGAGAGGCAGAGTGCCTTGAAAATAAGATGAAAGAGAGTATTCTGACTATCTGGTGGCAGAGCCACCCTCTCATAGCTGACTGCAAACATTACAGCTAAGCAGCGCTTGACATGTAATTATTGCGGCACTTTGATCGAGGTGTAATTGTTTACTCTGCCAGCCGTCCATTCCAGCTCACTAGACAGCAAGACGTTAGTTCAGACACAATAAGCCATTCTGGGTGGGAGCTCATAGCAAGAATGCTAACTTTGCTTTGCTTATTCAATTGGTGAAGTGAGACATTGTATTTGACACAGAAATCGGTGCTGTGTGGTTGCTAACAAGACGAAAACTGACTTTGTACCACTACAATTTGTGAAACGTTAAAGTGTATTTGTGTTCATTTACATGTGACCATTGGATATGGACTGCATTTTAATATGAGAATATTTAATATAATACGGTAGTTTGTTAGTGTGGTTTTGATGTCAGTGACTACAGGTAAAGAGTTTTGTCCAAAATATTAGATATTAAATATGTTTATTATTTTAAAAGTTGCAAAAAAGTCTGATACTAATCAGAAAGGAGAATTTACAATATTGATCTTTTGAGTACGCACTAGTTATCAACCAGATAACCCTGCCATCCTCCCCCAAGACACGCACCCACACACACAGACACACACACACACGCACACACACACACACACCTTCTCTAATTCTTCAAAGTCATGGGAGCAACCATCTTGTTCTGCTTCTTAAATGCATAAAGCCTCCAGAGAGAACAATGGAAGGAGAGAATGGGTCTATCCTGATGGCAAGGCACTGTAAAATTGTCTGATTCGCTTGAAGAATCGCAAAGAAAGAGGAGCATTATAGGAAAAGATGCTGCTGATAATTGTAGAGCTTTTTTTGTTGGAGGGTGAGAATTGTGAAGAGGTGTGTGTGTGTGTGTGTGTGGGGGGGGGGGTATTGGCAGGTTTTAAGTGAAGATAGATAACGGTAGGATTTAAGATTAAATCATGGTGAGGAAGAGAGAAAGTGAAAGTGAGAGCTGGAGACATGATGAAGTGAAGCAGTAGACATGGAGATGTGGGCTGAGACAGGAGGAAAAACAAGGCCCAGGAGCATGCTGGGAAGTTCCAAGCTTTGTTTTTCTGTCTCCACTCCTCTCACTACAAGGCGTGCATGAAGAGAAGCCAGCGCAGATCAAACCTGATGTCTGCTTGCACACACACTCTCTTTCTCTTTCACTCCCTCACTCTCTCAAGGCAGTAGAGATGGAAGAAAAGGAATATGCTAGTAGCCGGAACCCTTACCGTTATATTTCAAGTTTATTCTGAAACATACCTTTATGGAACACTTTGGCAGTGACACAAAACACATTGAAATAATTAATTTGTTTATGGGCATTTTCTCCTGTGAGAAGTTGGCGTTCAGGGCAGAGGTCACGAGTCAAGACCATACGGTTAGAGCACTTAAAGTAAATATTAGTGAATTTGTGCTTTTCAATTGAAATGCCAAGAAAACATCCTTGACGTTAGGTTTGGTGAACAAACAAACAAAAAATACTGTCTTGAGTTTAATCCTACTGCGGAGGTGAGGAGTTATCGCCCCAGGTAGTGTTACATCCTTCCTTCCTATTTCTCCTCCAGATAGTACAGCGCATTGGGTGGTGTTAAATGGATAAGATGTAGGACAGTGTGATTAAAGCTAGTCCTTTAGCGCGCCCAGCCTCATTCCGTGGGGAGCTCCCAATATAGCGCTCATTAATTCCTATTTGTGTGTAATGAGAGGGTCATGTTGGATGTAATAAATGGATCTTTTATTTGGACGAGAGGATACCTGGCACAACCCCTCCTAGCTAACTGTCTCATAAACACTCTTTAGCTGCTCTCCTCAGCCTTCCTGGGTGGGGAGCAGGCTCACACTCACACTCAAGCACACACGTATAGGGGGAGCTACACCATTTAAGGAGAATGGCATAGAAAATATGAAGTTGAATGTAATAATTTGAGAGCATATCCCGTGTTTACTGGCAAGTGCTTTTGGGAAGTGTCATTGGCATTAATTCACTAGTCACTATACAGGTAAGCATGTATACAGTAGTTGTGTTTTGACATTTATTAGGTCCTTGACCTATACATGTATGTAGAAATGTATAATTTATTTTGTGGGAATGATGACAATAGTCTACAATAGTCTGGTATTTCCCTCGCTTTATGTCTATATTATGTTTACCATTGTTTACCATGGCCATTTTTGACACGTCTGGACTTTATGGAGGCTCTGCCTGTAATTGTTTATTATCAGTGCGAACATGAGAGCGTTGTCTTTGTCCTTTACACACACGGTCTCAGCCTGCATCCAGGTTGTAGACTTTTGAACCACCAACACACTTCAAGCCCCTTGTAGTCAATCAAATCGTTGTTAGCAGAGCATTTCAGTGCCCACAGGCATATTCCCCATCTAAAACAAAATTCCTCTGTGCAGGCAAAGCTTAGATAGATGGAAAGCCTTCTTTTTTATTAGTTTAGTGTTTCTGAAGACATGAGGCATGGTGCAGTGTGTGTGTGTAAAACTGTAACTCTCAGAAAGGCTGGCTTTAGCCCCAGTCAGCAAAGAGCTTTTTACTGGCAGGAGAGAGGAGCTGATCCTAATCTGCTATCT
The DNA here is from genome assembly GCA_027564795.1 of Aphredoderus sayanus. Lineage (NCBI taxonomy): Eukaryota > Metazoa > Chordata > Actinopteri > Percopsiformes > Aphredoderidae > Aphredoderus > Aphredoderus sayanus. Next base: position 5,859,018 of record JAODUG010000018.1, on the reverse strand, counting down.
AGCAGGGATCTAGACACAGCGTTCACAGACTCAAAGAGAGAAAGACGAGACACTCGAGCACAAGGTGCTTTGGCGCAAGTGTCACGCTCATCACTACTCTGTCTGTCCAGTGTCGGACTCATTGTGTCCAGTGGTCTTTGTAGTGACAGACCACGATGCATTCCTGCCGGCTTGGAATGTTTGCATGTGTGTCTGTTTGTATGTCATGCTGTGTGTCTGCGTGTGTGTTTGCATGGGTGTGTGTGTGTGTGTGTGTGTCCACACTTGTCTGTGTATCTAACCAAGTGTTTGTGAGTCTGCATTTGCGTGTGCGTGTGCGTGTGTGTGTGTGTGTGTGAATACACACCCTGCCAGGCCCCTATAGTGCAGGACATCTGTAGAGCTCATTCAGGCTGTAAGTCTGCATGGTTTAGCCATTAAACCAAACTGGAACCACTCTCCAAACTGTGACCCCAGACCAGTGTCTTTATCCATCTGTGTGTGTGTGTGTGTGCGTGTGTGTGTGTGGGGGGGTGTTGGGTACTCACTCCAAACAGATTTGGCCTTTCTCTCTAACCAGTAAATAAGAGCTCCACAAAGCCTTTGGGTTCTGCTTCATTAGCCTCTTGGAAAGCATATGGCCAGACATCCCTGCACTGTTCTGCCTTGAAGATGGACTGCTGTTGGGCCTTGGAGAAGTAGGCCAGCCCACTGCAGCATGTTACAATGCCTTCAAACAAAATCACTTGTCTAAAGGTCTACCCTGTCTGGGAGCGTCTCTATTGGCCTCTCCAACACCCCCTTTGTCACTTCAAACATGCTTCCTTGATGTTTCAGACACATTTTTCTAATGTTTTACACCCCATATAATCCACTGTGTATAGAGAAGCCCATGTCGGGGACTGACGTAATTGATGGTCTCCACGACCTTGTGGAGGTTAACCTGGCAGAAAGGCCAGGCTTTCAATCAGCACTAAGGTCACTGGAATAAACTGGCACACAGAGTCTCTCGTTCTCTCTCTCACACACACACAGGCACACGCATTCACACATATGCACACGCACGCACACACACACACACACACACACACACACACACACACACACACATACATAAACAAACATGCTCACACATATACACACATGCCCTCACACTCAAAATACACAGGAAACAAAATAAAACTTAAGAGATAAACAGATTTGAGAGTGTATATTATTAGTGTATATGACACACAAGCACACATGCAGATGCATGCACGAAAACCAAACTCTCAGGTCAGTTAATCTGTTGCTCCATTGGCTCTCCTGTCTCTCTAAGGCTTCACTATTGTTCAGGTTAAAAGTCAAGGATTAAACCCAGTTATGACCAGTGAAGATACCACTGTTGACACGTATGCACATACATTTCTTTATGTCAGCTAGCCTTGATGGATGTCATAATTCTTCTTCTTCCATTAATTTATTGATGTTAGGAAGCAAAGAGTAGGAAGAAGAAACAACTTTTGACAAGTGTCACAGGGAGTTGAGTGTGGTGGGAGCATATTTTTTTCCCAAGCTAACAGAATTTTACCAGTGGTGGAGATTTTGCCCCTTCACCCCCAGGAGAAAATTAACTCCTGCAGGCAGGCTGAAAACACACACAGATCCCTGTCCCAAACTGGAACAGTCCGTGTCAGGTCACAGCTCTCCAGTTGTTCATATACTGTAGGTGAGCAACAGCTATCCATTATCCAGAGCAAGCTGCCTGATTTCACCAGTAGTGGAAATGGTTTCTTGTGTTAGCAGGTTTCTTGTGTTAGCAGGGATGGTGAGTGAGTGGGCTGTTGTATGCAGGCTTCCACTCCCCGGGCCTATGAAATAAGGAGTCAGCGCAGTTGTGCTGAGTTGCTAAAATGTTATCAACTCTGGCAATGTTAGCAAAACGTAGGTTTGAAGCATAGGGCATGTTAGTAACCTGCTAATATGCTAGTGATGCAGACAGGCTGGTGAGGATGGATGAATGGAGGGAGCAGGATCGACAGCAGGAGTGGAAGTCGTGACGCTATGCTTACAGCGTTTATGATATTGCAGTGGTTCTGGACAGTCTAGCAGAGGTTTCAGTTCAAACTGAGATACCCACTTTTGTCAGTAACTCCATATTCACAACTGCAGCTCTTCAAACATCCCCTGTTTAGATCATGACAATGACATACTACCTCTAGGCTACTGCTGTTGGCCCCTTTGAGTTTAATTAAATTCTTTTACTATGAGGCATAATTTCAATCTAATATAAAGTGACGTTCACATTCTTGGCCAGTGACGTCGTCACTGGCCAATGAAAGGCCACAGAGGTGGTCTGGCACTTTATGAGAAGGAGAATGGATTACTTGCCAGCCAGCCCACCCCTTATGGGCACGGAGGGCGCTTGGCTCTTGGAGGTGTGGGCAGGCCTGTGTCATGTTTGGACCTATTTCCGGTGGTGCTGCCAGGAGAGAAGTGTAACCTGCCAGGTAGACAGACATAGAATACTGTAGGTGGACCCTGGATGACAGAAACCTTGGCTTTGGTGTAGTGATTGTATGGGGCAGGGGAGGTTTGGGAGAACTCCCTAACGGCTGATCCATTCCAGGCCGGAACGGCAGGTGGTCAAATAATTTTTAGCTTGAGTTTTTATCATCCGCGATCAGGCCAACCGGCTGCAGCTCAGTGTTTCAAGGCGATGCGGCACCAGAAGACTGTCAGAGCGGGCCAAACTAAAATCTAGTTGCTCGGCCTCGCACCAATTTAACGAGCTTACGTTTGTGTTTGTGTGACAGCCGCCCCCCTCCCCCAGTCCATATCTGGTATGGGGTGTAGCGTGGTGTAGTCATATCGGTGTAAACATACCCCTATTAGTGGTACTTGGAGGTATGACAGGGGAGATGGTAACATTTTGTGAGAATACTGAAAGTGATACTTACTGTACAGTATCCTTTTAAAATCAAAAATATTTGACGACTCGTCTTGAGATGTCATCTTATTGCCAATCAAACACATTATGGTTTCGGTTTCTTGCTTGTAAATATTCTAGAACAAGATAACGCCTACCTTCTAATACATACTGTACCTTTACAATAAGTAACTTTGTGCAAATGTTCTGGTCTAAAGTGCAATGCACCAACACCTCATGTTTAGACCATGGCCCTTCAAATGAGCCCACGTGGATTTGCTATTTAAATAACGCGGGCACAGGACGGGAAAATGACAACTGCGACTGTCTGAACCTAAGATCAGGCCCATATACAGTATTCTGATACTTTGGAGGCTTATTTAAACCTATACAGTATAACGGCTTACTGTAGCTAGCCTAGGGAATAGGCTATCTACAGTAATCCTATTATAGCATAGCCTAATGTATAACAAATAACATCAAGTACACAATACTGTAAATACGTTTTATTTGTGCATATTGATTACCTGAAATAGAAATGGTGTGAAAACTCTAAATTATGCAGTTACTGTAGTCAGATAAATGTTTTATATTTGGCAACAATCAAATTATTGCTGCATTCTGTTATGTCGCTTTTGACAGAATAAACAGCGTACAGTATATCTGGCATCTGGCACTGTATGAAAATTGAAGTCGCTAGATCAAACAAAAAATGAATATGCCATTATCCAAAATGAATAACATTATCACATTCAAGCTGGGACCATGCAACATGTTGATGTCTGAATTGTGCTTTTAAACGCTGCTTATCTGGAGCCATTTGCCATTGGAAACCATTCATTTTAAACTGGACCAGCTGTCCAGTGTGCCCTTTTGTGGATTCAACTATAGTATAGAATAAATGTCAAATGTGGTTCTGGTATTTAAAAATACATTGTGACCTACAGACAAAAATAGTTAACATCCTAAAAAGGACAGCCAGCAGGCTAAATAGTGCCCTGGGTCTCCTGAAACCCTTGCTGTTAAGTAGGCTTTGTATAGGTTCTACACAGGTTCTGGAGCAGTCTGGTGGTCAACTAATAGTAGCACTTTTTGATAGTGTCAACATTTCTGGGGTGCATATATTTTTTCTAACCCTCTTTGCTTTCAGCATTTGCATCCCATGTTTGTATGTGTGAAGACTTTTGTATGTAATCTCCACTGAACACACATAGTGCTGTAGCACAGACATCCATTGGCCGGTCTGTGTTGAGTGAGTGGCATGTTGTATCTGATGGAATAGACAGATGCTTGTTGGTGTTAAGATACAGTCTTAGTTCTAGGTGTTAGTGAGTGTCTCCAGGCTGCCCTCAGGCCAGTCTTGGCTGGTAAGGATCTGTACCTCTCCTCTGGCCAACACTTCATTCTGCCAGAGTCCGATTTGTTTACCTGTACTGCAGCATACAAGGACAGAACTGTCTAGATGTCTGAAATCTATCGTGGCTTTGTTCTGTCTTCATGGGATATGGAGATCCAGTATACCTCTTTTGCAGTTAGTTAGCCTATATAGATTGTTTTTATAATTTGGTGTCTGGGTGTGACATTCCCATCCACCCATCCATTGAGATGATAGGCTAGAGTCCCAAAATGCCCAAGTTGTCCATAGCTCTTTGGTTTCATATGGACCACTTCCGTTGGTGATTGATGTCGTGTTTAGCCTATCCATAGCTCACATACCCAGTGCTTAGTTCTGGTTCTGACAGTGTGGCTGAGCATCCCCAGGACTCTTTGCTGTCCTCTCTCTCACCCCAAAATGTGGCCTTAAGTCAGAGGGACATCTGTGGTCAGCATCAGGAGGGAGCTGAGGACAGCTGCTGTCATCCAGGGGTAAATAGAGGCAGAGTGGGAGCCGGTTAGTGCTAACACAGGCCCTCAGATAAAGGACTGTGGTCTGGGCGAGGTTGACTGAGGCCGGGCTTGGCCGGTAAACAACCAGCAGGGAGGCTAAAGGGCTCTGGGATCAGCCTGGGGCTAAACCTGAAGGCCTCAGTCAGCGCTGGGCCCTCTAAACACATCACACACACACACACACACACACACACGCGCGCGCGCACACACACACACACGCACGCGCAACCACGCACATACACGCGGCCATGCCCACACACACTTATACTGTCAGAGGTGTGGCAACATGGGCATACACACATTATCAGAGACACAGTAGAAGCAGGTCTCACATAAGGGGATGCATTTTAATACACACGCACACTGTGTGTAGAATGCGTCCCTACACACACACACACATGCACACATTTACCCACAAGCACCCTCCCTACAAAACAAAGGCTCCCTGAGGGCATGTGTCACCACTGTGTTTACCAAGCTTTAACAGAGAGGTGAGCATAGTTCAGTGTTGGCGGGCATTAGTAACCATACTTTACAGGCTTCTGTCATCATGCGTGTTAGTAGAGAGGGGCGTGGCGATGCTTCTGGCTGCCAGTGAACCCACAACCTCTACACACCAAGTGGAGAAGCTTTTTATGACAATAATTAATTGATAAACCTCAGGTATTTCCTTGTCTGGTTCCAACTTTGTTTCTGGTATGCAGTTGTAATTGATTATACACGTACAACCTCGAGTGTTTATAGTAATTACATTGGATTTTTATTTCTGTGGATGCTGACATTACGCTTTCAGGGACCATTCGAATTATGTCTTATCTAATGTGGTGTTATGTTATCCTATATTTATGGTAAAATGCCGTTACTGCTCTCCGGGTGAACAATAGGATAGAACATTCTGGCTACATGCAAGCACCCTACCTGCTGCTTAATGCTCGTAATGGAACTCACTGTATGTCGCTATGGATCAAAGCTAACATCTGCTGAAGTGACATCAGACTAAATTCATTGCATAAATACCATTGCAAGAATGAAACAAATATACTCAAATGTACAGTATTTAAGATCAAATCAAGAAGATTGTCTTATGGCCACCACGTGGAAACCCCACCATTCTCCACCATATTGTCTGCCTCTGAAGAATGCCAGGTGAGAAACCAGTTTGAGCAGGTTCCAGATCAACTCTGCCTTACTATCTGGATGACTACATGCTTGATGTGCTGACACAACACAATATAGCCAGTAGGCGATATGATGTCTAGCGGCTGAGATGGTGATACACTCTGAATGCACTTTCTAGCAGTTTCTTTCCCTGCCAATCATCCCAGGGGAAACGGGGTTTGATCCAAAACGGAAAGTACGGTTTCCATAGGGCGTGCAGCCGCCTCCTCTCTCCCCTGGTCACCACAATCCGCCATGTCTTCTCCAAGTCAGGTGTAATCAGTCACACGCTGCTGCATGTTTTGACACCTGTCCTGTGTGGTGTGGAGGAAGTAAGCCTGATACTCCGTGTAGGAAAAACACACAGCCACACACACAGACAATCACACCCGACGTTGCACGAATTAAGACAGGCAGGTGGATTGTCAGGGAGGGATTAAAAAAAGTGAGAGAGGGAGGGGAGAGGAAGCGAGGGTCCTCTTACATTGTGTTATTTTTTCTTCTTCTTCTCCTCTGAAGTGGGTTGGCTGACTGAAGAGGCGAGCGTCTGTTAATGGGAAGAAATGAAAGCGTTTGACGGCTGGTTGTGACGGGGAAGAGACTCCTCTTAACAAGGCGTCAGAGTCAGTCAGAGTTACAGATCCATCATGACGCCAGGGCTGGGAGAAGACATTTAAGGATATTCTGAGAGAGGAAAGACAGGGGGAGTCTGTGAGGGGTTGAGGGGAAGACAGAGCCCATGAGGGGAGAGAGGGATTTGAGTGTGGCTGACAGCGCTGCATTTAATTTGGGCTGCCAGATCCCTTTTCATTTGACTCCCTCTCAACCGGCTTAGAGACTGACGAAGACTCTCAGGCGAAGGTTTGCCAGGATGTCTCAGATTAGCGCTGATGCACCACGTCACACTCTAAGCTGGCCTGTAATTCATGTTCAACAGGGGGATACTCGCACATTACACTGTGCTGTGTGGGACGCAATTAATTGACTCACACTCTAATATTGGGTGTAATTTGCCCGTCCTGTGATGTGAAACTGACTTTCTGCTAGACTTACTGTATGTCGCTGTCCCAGGAAGGGTATAATGGAGTCTTGGTTCAGACAAGCTTTACGGGGATAGGAGACAAAGGTTTGGGAAATTGTTGTAGGTGTTCTTTCTTTTAAAGCTACACAACTTCAATGTGAATTAGTCAGTTTGAGAGATTTGAAAAACAGTGATACAATTTGTTTAGGAATGCAGCCAGTGCTAATTGGCTCAATCTCACTGATCGCTTCTTGCATCTGATTGGTCTTGAAGTAAGATGCTGGCAGCACATTCTTGCTTAATATCTCGTATTCTCCTAATGGTGTTTTCTGGGAAATATAGTACATCCCTACACTAATGAACTATACAATTATTTCTACTAATTTCTACTTTGCTGTCATGTGTACACATCACATACTAACAGTGTGACTTCCTGTTAACTTCTTGTTTTAGACCATGCTCTTCCTGTCGGCGGTGGAGGAAGAGGAGGGGGCGGGAGAGAGCAGGAGAGAAATGGCAGAAACCCTGCTGGCTGCTCTGACAGACAGACAGCAGCAAAGACAGACGTGGAGAGACAGGTAGGATTGTGTGTTTTATTCCACACCAGGCACTAGCTCATAGACATGATGACAGGTGAGACACCACACTTATCACATAGCAGCATGACTTTAGTATTCACTATCTAACAGCTGGGCTACAGGTGCGATCTGAAATCCTTTGTCATTTCAGAATACGATGACCTAAGATCCTAATACAGTATGTTGTACATGCCTCCAAATACACATACACTCTAGTGAGCCTTAATTTCATGCGCCATTACTTTGTGAGAAGGAAATCTTTAGTATCAATAAGGAGCAATGCCACAGTGATAATATTTAGAAATAAACAACATTATTTAATTTTACCCTGATTTGTTTTAAATGAAAGATTAATCTTTCATTAAAAGAGCTCATGGCCATCATTGAAAAGTACAATTCAAGGAATATCATAATCTTTTAGAAACAGAAGCGTACTCTAGGATTAGGATTGCATCTTTCAAGAGCTTTCCCCATTGTATGAGCATTTTCTGTCTCTCTTTTCCTCTGGTAAGTTTGCTGCCAACCTTTTGTGAAAGGGAAAAAAGTGTTGGGCGATTGATGTGAATTCCACAGACATGGCGTGCTGCGTATGGCTATTGAGTGTGCGTGGTGCTCGAACCTGGCAGATATCACCGCTATCACACGTGTCTCGGATAAGAACGGGCACTTCCTTCCTGCTAGATAACGCAGGGCAGAGTTGGCCTTTCTTTGAGATAAAGAAAGGCCTCACACAATGTTATTTTAGCTGCTCCTTCTCTTAATCACTGTCATCTGCTCGAAGCAGGACACACACACACACACACATAGATATATACACACTTGTGATTTATTTCTGTCTATGGGCCAATAAGGGCTAATAAGACCCTACGGTTGGTGGACCCCTCGTCTTACAATATGATGAAGTCCTGCAGTCTCCCTGTCCTCTGTCCTGGGCCAGACAGACAAGCCAGGTCCTGAGAAGAGCCAAAGCGCATGGGGCAGATGTCACAGGCATGCACATCTTGCAGAGGTATCAGGCTGGCTTCCTTCACGGTGACAGCCGCCATCCCTCCAAACTGTCCACTGTGTTTGACCCCGGCCAGATGCAGGCTGTGAACAGCGTCCCGACACACCTGGCCTTGCCAGGCGGTGACAGGCGCACACCTTGTAGCCACGCCCACCATCAGCCCTGCCACCCACAATGCACTGTCGCCACCTCCTCACCGGCCCCAGCCCTGCCTTGGCCCCGGCCTGGCCCCGCCCTGTCTCTGATGCTGAGGAACCAGGACCACAGAGTAGGACAGGAAATGCTCTGTCGTCGGTGGCGAGCAGGACAGAAGTTTACTTTATCAGCAGTGAGGGAGTGATTAGATTAGTTTGGTGGGGAGGGAGACCCCGCCCCCACACACACACACACACACACATGGCGCTGTAATGTGTTTGAACTCCGACTGCTCCCGATATCTCTTCTCTCCTTTACACATGAAATAAGCCCTCTCCCCATGGCCCCCACAGAAAGCCAGGGCTCGTCTGTCAAGTGGCTGTCAACAGATAGCATTTACACAAAACTAAACACATGGCCATGTGCAATGTTAAGTGAGACGCACTGATAGTGATTAGCGATAGGCAGATAAGGACAAAGCAATGACCCGCTAGCTCTTTGTGGAGAAGAAAAGAGTTTGTTCTCCTTTGTGGATTCTGTTAAGAAGTAACAGCGTTGTTTTGAATGGAAGATAGAGCGATTGTTAGAAAAGCCGGGACAGAGCGAGGGAGATTTAGATTATTTTAGTCTGACACATTCTAACATTCATTTATTTCCATAAAACGCATTGGCACTCATCGGAATGGGACTTTTTAAATTAATTTGCTGATTCATTTTTGTTGCATTTGTATATTGAACGCCCTAATTTGGTTTCTGCAGAAAATGCAACAGGCAGGCTTTTATCATTATTCTGGCTTTTGTTTCCATGGTTGCCACTCAGAGCATAACACTAGTTGGAGGAAAAAGGAATGATTGATGAATCTTGCTAGGGGGCGCATAAACATAAACAACCAGCACTGATTGATTAAGTTTCACTCTGACTTTTGTTTCTTAAACACCAGTTAAAGCATTGCTCCGCGCTGGGGCCTGCGTGCACTCAGGCTCGCCCTCCGGGGCATTTTTAGCACCAGCGAGGTGCAGAGAAAGAGCAATGGGGCCCTGTGACTACCAAGTCCTCCAAGTGACTTATGGGTACTCAGGGTGACGGATGCCTGCGCTCTCCCCGCCGGCCCGGACAGTCCATTCATTCACTGCCAGTCAATGAAGTTATGAGGGCTTTTCTATTCTTATGAGCCTTCCCGGTAACTGGGTTTTCCCGGTGCACATGGTGAATTCTTTGATAGATGCCGCCCTTTGTGTCCCTTTGGTAAATGTGCCGTGAGTGAAATGGGGATTATTATGTGGTTGGGTGACTTCACTGAAGTGCTGTGGTAGCCTGTGCCAGGAACAACAGATTGAGGTGTGACCCGGATGTTTATCCTCCGCTAGCCAGAAGAGTCTATTATACGGAAGCTTTAAGGATGGGGAATGCTGTAGAAAAAATAGCAGCTATGGTTGGTACTGAAAGTCGTATGTCATCACCAACAGGAGGAATCGTCTTGGCGTTTGAGTGACGCACCAAACGTCCACATAAAAGTGAACATCCTTTTATAGTGTGACAGTAACGTGAGGTATTTGAATCGACACCTGTGGCCACCACGGACCCCGATGGTTGCTATGACCTTCATATGACCTTGAGGTCACAACTCTGACTAATAAAAAGAGAGGCTGTTTTGTCACAGCCGAGGAGCAAATACTAAAGGGAACAGCTGTGAGTTTTGTACTGACCATGCAAACTGCTGTAGGCTTTGTAAGGTCATTATATGATAATGAAAATCATTACAGAATTACATGGGGGTTTAGGACATGAGTGCAGTGGAGAGGGGAGGGGCTGCCACGTTGGGTTTGATAAATGGACTGTGAAGGTGCCCATCTGGCCCTCTCCGTGTCTTTTTCTTTCCTGTCTCTTTCATCCGCTCTCCCACTTTAGTGCCCCTCTCACTCCTCTCCTCTGCTACAGCAGGCCTCCGTAGTGAAAGATTAACAGAGTGCAAGCCCAGCGCACCTCGGTAGAGGGGAGAAGAGGAGGAGGTGTTTACGATCCACTGCTTTTGGCAGCTCCTGTCCTCCCTCTTTCCCAGTGTGGGCTGATAGGAGAGGAGGGAGGCCATTGACCTCTGACATGGGAAGCAGTTGGACAACTTGAGAGGTGTAAATCACCATGTGCCTTTGGTTGTTCGGGGGAAGGACTTCATTTTTTTTCACCTTTGTTTAGAATAGGAATCTCATTGAGATTTAATATTGTTTAGAAAATGACACCATAACACAAGGACACTTTACACTACAGCCTAAAGTAGTCTGTAATGATTACTGCACTGTACATGTACAAAGCCGACGTTGATTACACCAGGTCTGAGACAGCTGGAGGTACCACAAGCCAGGCAAAGAGCTAAACCTAAATGGATGTTGACTAAACAAACCGCAGACACTCATTATTGCGTCTGCCTCGCAATCCTTCATAATCATTCATGATATGAATCCCCCTGAGTTAGGTCAGCACTGCCTGTTAACATGTCAATGAGTTTCACACTTGGGCATGAGGGCTTCAGCAGCCTTATGCCTAAACCAGTTTATTGTCTGAATCAGTGTATGGAAACAGACAGAAAATTCTACTGTGACTGGAGATCAATATATAATTGTATCTATTAATAACAAATATAACAAAACACAGATTAGCATGTTCTCTTTACAAGTGTGTATTTCACAAAGGCACCTTGTGAGCCGTATGTTAGGTTGTTGTTTGGATGAGTAATTTTCCCATGTACGTAGGAGAGCCCCTAAAAACGTAATACCCAAAGTGACCTAATTTTAAATCATGAAGATCTATTGAGATGTAGGCTCTTTTATTTAGACTAATTTGAATTCCAAGACATGTCCATAACAGCAGGGGTTTGATCCATGCCTCCTGGGTTAGGGTGTCACTTTAATAGCTATACACTGTGAATGTGTGGCACAGTACATCTGTTGCAGTGTTTATTGCTATTCTCCAACTTGTTGAGACCTAGTGAGGTCTTTATCTGGAGACAATAGCAACATCAGCTGACATGGCCAGCAAAGGTCTGAAGGTCTACAGCTGCAATCATCACTCAGCTGTCCGGCATGACCTCTGACCCCCGAGGGCCGCCTTCTCCCCTTTGTTCCCTGCCATTGTCTCCCCTGCCCTCACCTGGGATGGGTGTTCCCACTCAAAGGCCCCAGTCTGTCATCAGAGGCAGGGGTCACCAGGGGCCAGAATGCTGGGGCTGGGGTCCTGCCCAGCCAGGGATGACCCCTCGGCTGTGGCCAGCTACCAGTAGCAGCCCCACCGAGAGGCAGAGAGAGATCCTCCTCACGCCATGACATGTCTATTGTGTCGCCCCTGACAGAACCCGCCCCCGGCCCCTCCTCAGGGGCGGGGCGGCGACTCTGGAGACAATAGAGGTCCCCCGTCCCAGATGGGAGTTTGAAAGATTGTCTCTGTTTTGTCCACAGTGAATACAGGCGAACCCACAGCCTTGTCTAGAGTCACACATGACGGCCCCGATGAAAGGCTTGTCCACCTTAAATACAGAGCGGCCATATTGTGGGGCGGGGCGGGGCGGGCTTCTCTTAACTCGCCCAGTGCAGGGTCCTGTGTGGGAGGGGCCTGTGTCATGTTATGATGTCAGCGTTCAACTGTGCCATTGTGTCTTGCTGCCCATGCTTGTTCTACATTACAGCAGATGTATGGGTGCAGCAGGGTTGATCTCATTAGAAGATGGTTATATAACATCCAGGATATGACATCGACATGGGTACTGCTGTAGGTTGGACCAGCCAGGAGGGGAGGTAATTGTTTGGGCTGGCAGACTGGTGCGGTGTGTGGGTTGGCAGGCAGGGTGAGGTGAGCGGGGCTTGGGTGTCTGTGTGATGTAACTTGTCACCTGAGGGGACAGGTTAATCAGATCTCCCAGACAAGGCCCCCCTTCTCAGCCTGTACAAGTCATCCCCACAACAGCAGCCCCGCTTCGCTAGCAGAAGCGACATGGCTAGCCCAGTCTGTTTTCCTTGGCGTGAGCTGTTAGCCAAAAGTTTGTTGGCTGCTCCTTTGATGCGCTCTACCTCAGGGCTGTGTTAGCTGCGCTGGTGGGCAAACACCTGCGTGTAGCGGATGGGTGGGACACAGATTTACCACCCCTCTCTCTCTCTCTCTCACTCTTTACGCCCCATTCATTCAGTGTCTTATTCTGGGCTACCATCGCTTAGCATCCAGGCCACTGCCGTGTTGACTGAGTTGAGCACACTGGAAGAGAAAACAAATAAGGCCATGTCATCTGTGTCTTTCATCGCCGGCCAGCCTGTAATTAGCAGCAGCGCCGTGGTTAGCCTGCGATGCTGTCGTCTAATTTGTCTGTCTTTATCTCAAACATGTCTGTGTGGTCCCTCTGACTGGCTGCGTGCGTGCCATGGGATCGCCTGTGGCCTGTTGGTTGGGAGGTGCTCCTGTGTGTGTGTGTGTGTGTGATGGTAAATTATGAATTTCGCCCTCATGCACCGTTTAGCAATCAGCCAGTTATGCCTGACAAGTCCTGACCTCAGCTCAACACCGCAGCTGCTGTTGCCGTAGAGATCGCTGTCTCAACCTGGTTGGGATGAAGACTTGGAAAGTACAGGAGGGGATGTCTTATTCCTACAGGAATGTGCTTCCAACTGTTATTAATCTTTACAGATAAACCGCCAAGCACACGTGCACGCGCACAGACCCGCGCTCGTGACCCGCGAGGAAGCATACTGTACATACGGCCAAGCCAACTTGAACTCATGCACGCAACGCACACGTGTGAGCAAACGCACACACAGCCACTCCCAGACAACATTAAAGCTGTATTCCACATGTGCGTACATGTGCGTACATCTGTCTGAAGCTATTCAGTAATTAGACTGAGGTACAAGCTTTCTCTCGTTTTGTGGCAATGTCAAAATGTGGTGTTCGCAACTGGCCCGATTCAGTATCATGCTGTTGCTCAACTTCCCCCCATGCCCTTGACCCTGTCACAACTGTGTTAAATTGCTCGCCGGTTTTAATGGAAACAATAATTTCATAATTAGACTTTTCACAGTAATAGCCTGGCATTGCAATGCGGAGCAGAGCAAGCGAAAGAGCAAGTTTTAAAATGTCATTAAATGTCCCACAACCATTTAAGAGCGCTTGTTGCAGAGACAGTGGCCTATTAAATTCTGACATTTTTTAATATGGAAACAGCATTTTGCGTCGGGGAAGGCGGTAAAGCGAGGGGTGGGGGGATTAGTTACGGGCCTGTTTCACTGGAAGTACGGAAAACCAGAAGGTTCTGATGCGAAGGCACTATGGGTAGAGGATCTGCAGCACAAGTGTCAAGCAAAGGAATTATGAGTCGTCTGCTCACTGTTATTAAACCAAGACTGAAATCTGTGATTTGTTTATTATTATTTGCTTTGTTTATTCCTACAATAATACAACTGCACTAAAGTGTTTTTATATCTATATATATATATTAACATTATGGAAACAGAGTTAAGCTATACAAAATAGACCAAGACAACACCATTTATATTTTCTTTTCATTCCAGCTGAGCATTATTTAGTAGAGCAGACTAATGTTTGCATCAATAACAGCCAGAAAAGAGCTCCAGGGACAAGACAGTTTAGTAATACATGTAGAACAGGTAGAAATACAACAAATCTTCATAGTCATGTTGTATTGCGCACACACTGCTGTTAAGAATAGAAAGACAACACTATTGCTCTTTAGTAATCGTTGTTACTGTATGTTAAATCTAATATTTTCTTAATGAATTGTTATATGGGAAGTACCCCCTGAAGAGCTCAGACCTGCCACAGTGGTGCCTGCTGGCCAACACCTCAGCTAGCAGTTGGTCTTGGGGCTTTAGCATATAGTAACCTGCATGGGTTTAATGAAAGGGTCTGCTCTGACTGAGCCTGTGCCTGTCTGTCACTATGTCAGGGAATTACATGATGTTCATTCTGATGTAAATATGTCAGGCGGTCTGTGGTTGTTACAGGTAAACGTAATGCTAGATGCTCATAAAGTCATTGGTGTGGGTTGTGTTTTGCAATGGGCATGCTGAACAATTTTCAGTCATTTTCTATGTTGTGTTAGTACTGTACTGTAGTACAGTACTAACTAGTGTGTGCCTAATATGTCATCTTATCAGAAAAGACATGTTCGCTCTACAGAATTCATATATATATATATATATATATATAATTTATAATATAAAAGGACAAAACTATGCAAGCTCACGTACGATCATAATACTACACTGTGTGTGTGTGTGTGTGTGTGTGTTTCATCATTCCCACAGGTCATTACACAGGTTAAATTGAAGTGGCCTACACACACACACCATCCCATACCTATACAGTCACATTATACCTGTGCATACACACATGTGTGCACACTCATGTCCTGTTTGTGTCACCCTCGCCTCCC
>JAODUG010000018.1:5833471-5843815 GCA_027564795.1 Aphredoderus sayanus | reverse complement strand
CCTCCCATAACCCCCCCCCCCCCCCCTTCCCCCACACACACACACACACACACACCTTTCTCCCCTCCTTTGTTAATTATAACCTCCACTGCTGGAGCTCTTCATTTCCTGGCCAGCATATTGTCTGTTCAAGGCTGGCGGGCGGCTCATAAATTATCCTGAAGGTGAGGATGGAAGTTGGGGGAGATAGTTATGAAAATTTCATTTGTCTGCCGTAGCGACTGCAGCTGCCGCTGTCAGCAGCCGTGCACTGGAGAAATTACACCGGGTCACCGTCTGTGTGTGTGTGTGTGGCATAGTCAGGTGTGTTACTGTGTACTTTTGGCTGTTGTTTATGTACATGCGCTAGTGTGTGTGTGTGTGGCATAGTCAGGTGTGTTACTGTGTACCTTTGGCTGTTGTTTACGTACATGCGATAGTGTGTGTGTGTGTGTGTCCGTGGCCAGGTAGGACCTGCCTGTCAGAGTACAGGACAGCTCTGGTGTCCCCTGTCACCCCCCCCCCCCCCCCCCCCCACAGCCCCCTGGCGGTGCCCTGCAGCAGAGGCTAAGGGCTGGGAGGGGGGCACATGGGGGGGCGAGGGCCGGTCCCCAAGCTGTCTGTGTTCATTAGCGCTACAGACTGTAGGACGAGGCAGGCAGGAGGCCAGAACCTTTAGTACACACCTACTGGGATCATCTGTGTGTGTGTGTGTGTGTGTGGGCATGCATGGGAATGTGTGTGTCGGAGGGAAACAGATGCCAGGACGAGTGTGTGCGTGAGTAGTGTGTGTTCAGCCTCTGTGCACGTGTACCTGCACTAAAGCAAAGTGGTGGAAGAGTGAAACGTCCTCTTCCTGAGGCCCTGCACCCCCCCAAACCCCCCCCCCCCCCCCCAGCCTTCAAGTCGCCTTGCACTTTCCTCCCAAAAATTCTATTAGTGCCAAAGACCTTAACTGTTAATTACAATTCTAACTAGCATGCCTCCTGACGAATGGCTGTCTGCAGACCTGATGGAGGATAAAGGCATATCAGCGCTTTCACTTCCCCGTACAAAGCCCGCCTCTGAAACGGGTCATCAATCCCACAGTGATAAATGTCTGCCGGAGTAATGACTCTCTTATCGGTGGCGGATTACGGCAGATATTTGTAATTAGCGTACCCACACAAACCCCCGACAGATGTTACCATGGCGGCACAATACCCAAGCTCCGCTAGAGCTTCAAACAGCAGCTCATTGCCAAGAATGAGACGCGTTAGGACCGTTTTGTTACAGGCAGATGTGGCTGATCTGCTGGTGTGTGTGGACATGTACTGTACATAAAGGAGTACAAAGGTGTTCTTGTGCACGTGTACACACACACACACAGAGAAACATCCAGTGTACCTGTTCATATGTGTGTGTATTTGTGCATAGAAAGGAGAAGGTATAGAAAGGAGTAGAAAGGGTTCTTCTGCACGTACACACACACACACACCCAGTGTGCTGAGCTCAGTGGTCACGTTAGACACAGGCCTCCTCTTCATCTCTTCTCCTTTCTCTTATCCACCTCCCCCCTTACCCCCATCTCCTCCTCTTCCCCTTCATCGTCCTCTCCACTTTCCCCTCCATCCTCTTTTCCCTCTACTTTACCTCTCCCCTGCTGTGCCGGCGGGAGGGAACCGGGAACACTTTTAACCTCCATTTCTTCTGTTACCTCCGTCCCAGACCCCCTGTTTCCTCCTCCCTCTCTCCTCTCTCTCCTCTCTCCTCTTCTCTCCCTCCTCCTCCTCCGGCAGCGCTCATGAAATCACAATGTGATGTATTCAGCCTCAGGTGGAGCCCCCCTCGCTCCTTCTGCCTCCACACAGCCTCAGAACAGGGACACTTGTGTGTGCCCGCTGTAACCGACGCACGCACACGCACGCACACACAACATTGCACAATCAATGTCTAGTTATGACAGAAATGATAATTGCGATGTGGTGTCAACTGCATATACCGTAAATATATACACCAAAACAAATAAGCATAAATGATTTTATTGCACTTCAAAAATCCACATACATTTAGCAAAAATATGCATTCAGTGGCTACAGCTCCTAATGGATATTAGTGTCACGGACAAATTAACGTTACTAGCACTTGGTGTAATAACCTTCAAGCACTAATTGCAGTAACTGAGACCTTTTGCGATTAGCATATTGCAACTCCCAAAATTATAATCTCGATTAATATATGATTAATGGTGCAGCCCTAAAGAAGAAAAAGGAGTGTAATAATAATCAATAGAATGTCCATGGCTCAGTAAGCAAATATAGGCTATACAGTGAGCTACAGTATGAAATAGTGTAAATAATAATTCCAAAATAGACACATTACAATAAATATACAGTTATTGCATGCAACATGCAATCTAGTCCAGTTAGTGTCCAGTCAGTATTCTGTTCACGACTGTGTTTCTTACATAATTATTAGTGAAAGTTAATGGCAGTGTGTGAAATTAAAACGTCATTACTGAGCGTGTGCGCGTGTGTACATGAATTCCAGGGCACATTTGTGTGTATTGGCCCTTTGTGTCTGAGTTCATGTTTGGTTTGCCAACACACATACAGTCACCAAGCTATCCATACACACACACACACACACGCACACATATAGCCTGGCCTCCACTGACAGACGCGTAAGCAGATGCAGCCAGGGCCGGTAATGGCAGGTGATTATAAGTGGCACACATGCCAAGCTAATTAAACCCCTGGGTTGACAGCAGCATTTGGTAGGACTGGCATCCTGGCATGCTGGCATTAGAATAATTGTACCAGCAGCAGTTTTCACCTGCGAGACTGCAGCTAACAACGTCATTTATTTTACAGTAGACTGCACTTGAGGGACTGCTACAGGGGCTGGAGTTAGTTGGTTTAGCTTTGACACGCGTTCCAACCTTTGGCACAGATGGGACAGCTTTGGGCTGTCTGTTTGAGCCCTGCTAGTTGGACAATGGTTGTCTTCCTGAGTTGTCGTGATCGAACAAGGGGACAGAGTTAGGTAGGGTTTTTACTGGGTCTTGGTGTTACAGTCTGTTGACTGACCTCTGATCTGAGTTGTATTGACAATACAGATTTGTGTGAAAGATGTTGTAAAATGTAAAACCCTTAGAAAAGAGTGCCTTATTTCATAATTATCACATGCTCTTATCTAGTGCAATGTCAGACTGATATCATGGAACCTTAAACTTTTATTTTATGGTACTTTATTTACTATCAATAATAACTTTTTCCACTTCACTTAGTGTTATAGTGTCTGTTTACATACATTAAATTGATGGATAGCTGTCAGTTGAGTTTCTAGTACCTTCCTGTGATTGGTTTTGTTATCATAAGAGACACTCCATTTCCTTTCTTGAACTGGAAGTAGGTTAAAACAAAACGCACATGTCTTCACAGTATTAACCAGATAGGTGTGCATGCTATAACAGTAGCATGCCTGACCATACCTGGACCAGCATGGAGAGAACACCCAGACCCATGTCTGACTCACCTTGCTTCTCCGTTTCAATGATGAGACCCATATGTGCACGTCCCACTAACCAGGCAGACAGGAAGGGAACAAGGACAGTGGGACAGGAGGATAGCTCTTCTGCTCTGGTTGATACTGAGGTCATGACCCCTGGCTCCTCCAGCTGGAGGCCTGGAGGAATGAATCTTCCTCATAAAGGTCAGAGCTCCAGCAGGCGATCCACCTGCACATGCACACACAGTACTGTATATGCCTGGACTGTTGAGGAATGGATGTGGACATACCTGCATCTCTGTAACAGCTACTGAAAGACAATAATGTTGTTATTCAGTGTAGCTAGTGTTTTTGTCGATTACTACACCAAACCCCTAAGTACTACTTGAGAGAGTAGCCTACTTCCTCCCCACTTGCTCTCTCCTCTGGTCGCTGGCTGCTTTATTCCCATCCTGGCACTCGGGTTGGTTGCCCAATGAGCCGCACCTGGGTCTGTTCCGGTGAAGGGGGCACCTGGTGTGAAAGTAGCGACCCTCCCACACTACATCTCTCTGGAGATGTGTCTCTTGGGGCCGGACACCACACTGGCTACATTATTATTCACTAGACATGGGGATATGCTGCACTAAAACATGATGTTTTCAAATACTTACATGCAAAGGTATAGTAAGTGATTTTAAGCTAATACTTAATAGGAAACCAAACAACGTTTATAATAATAAACAACAACATTTCTAATAATAATTATCCTAGCTTTTTTGCGTTACCTATGTGGGGGGCAGAGCTTCTGAGGGAGCACCATATGACATTGAAGGGAGAGTTTTGATTGAGTTCAAATGTCAACACGATTTATTTAAAGCAATATACTTTGTCAGTAGTTGGACATTCACAAGCCGATGGCGGTGCAAGCCAAGCAAGGAGCACCTAACCACTGGGAGCAATTGGGGTTAGACATCTTGCCCAAGGATGCTTGCAGGTAATCCAGCAACTCTAGGGCTTGAACCGACAACCTTCCAGCTGGGTGTCAAACACCCAGACCACTAGACCATCCTACTTGCTAATCCTTTTAAGGATATATGACCTTACACAATTTTTCTACTCTGATAAAGAGGGGGTTGAGCTGAAATAAAATAGATTTTCTTGAATGCCACACAATTATTATAATTGTAAATAAAAAACGATATATTACATTTTAGTTGCAGTTGAATCTAGTTTAACCAAGTTGAGTTGCACAACAATTTTTACAACAACGTCTGGCTGATTCATGTGATAGCCATGTGCTAACTGGAAGGTGTGGTGAGCCCAGGTGCACTATCTGCCATCTGAAGGCGTGTGCATTTAAGGTGAAGTGAATCCGATACTGTATGTGTTTGTGTGCGATGGAGCTGTCAAGTGGTTGCATACATTGTGAGATTTATGGGCTATAGCTTGGCATATCATGCCCTGGCAGGTGATTGGCAGTGACCGATACCTCAGACATGTGTTCTCTAGTTTTTCCATGCAATAAATCACACCTGTGAATAATACAATGCATTCCTTATTAATGAGAGATTCACTTAATGTAAATTATACTAATGCTACAGGATGCAACCATGTAACCTGCATTAATGATTTTGTCCAGACACTAAAACAGTTTAGGGAGAAGCAAACAGCTACATTTTCCGCATGTTTTTTTAAACATTCTGAATATGAACATAATAGTCACACCTGTGTGTTACATAAACACTAATTTCATGGTAGACAAAACAATAGCATGTCCACTACTCTTTGCCCTTTCTACAGTGCACCTTCATTTAGTGTGTTTTATTACACATTTCTTCAGAGCGTGTTCGCTCTGGAAGCTACTTCAATGGGTTGATTGTGGGGGAAATCAGCTCTTTGATGGTGCTAGTAAGTGGCCCACGGCAGCTGATAACTGGGGCTTAGTGGATCCTCATTATGTGCTGTAGTGAGCTGATTAAAACATTTGATTTGCACCCTGTGTGTGTTTGTGTGTGTGTGTGTGTGAGAGAGAGAGAGAGAGAGAGAGAGGGAGAGAGAGAGAGAGAGAGAACGAGTTAGGCCTCCTGGCTGTCGTGGCCTGTTATCAGTGTTTTCAACCTTGTCATACTAATTAGAATCCATATTTACTTACATTCTGTCTTTGTTTTGTTCTCGATACTCATCTGAGAGCACAGCTGCCTCGACTGTTCTCATTAACAAACTGATGCGGTGTGATAGGGCTATCTGGAGAAGATGTGCAGTGTTTCCTCAAAAACGGGTCACGATTTAAGCGAAGTGAGCTCTTGGCTTCGGAGAGGGAACATGATATTCTCTTATCGGTGATGCTGTGATTGCATTTTTTGCCAGGAACTACTGGTGCAGAGGTTGTTGTTTTTTCCTAAAGGACAAAGGGAATCTGCAATGATATGTAGTTTATTTATGAAAATAACATTTGTTTACTTGGCTTTAATCATGTACATTTCTTCTTTTGAGTGAATGAGGAGGCTGCCATAGTGATTATTCCTAATGAGAATCTTGTATTGTAGCTCGGGTGGGTAATTTAAGCTTGAACAACAGACAATGAAATAAAGGAAACTGGTGAGAAGCAAGCAGAACTAACAGACCTGCAGCATGACATATCAACACAGTGTCCAAGCGTTGATTTAGAACCCCTGCCAGGTGGAAATATTGCTTCTATCTAAAACAGAAGATTTAACAGGGACGGCATGCTTACATTGTTACTATTTAAAAGCAGAACCTACTGTATGCTGGCTTTTGCATGGCGTGAATCTCAAAGTACAATGCATCCTCTCGCATTCAAAACATAGCCATTTGAATGTACTTAGAATGGTGCACTACTAATGACTGCCAATGCTCTTAATGTTTCCAGACAATATATGTTATGTCCTTGTTTTTAGCACAGTCACACCTATGGTGAGGAAATACGAGCCAGGAAGAAAAGGTTAAAAAACAACCTTTTTCTTGTACTGTACTACCAATGTTTCTTTTAGTTGTTCTGTTGTTGTGACTGGTCATGGACCCATGACCTTTGTACCAGTAAATGACCCTGGTCAACGCATGTCGCCACCATGTCACAGCAGAAGAGATGGATGGGCCCAACCACAACCTGACACTGTCTGCCATTTCAGCTGCCCTGTTTCCCATTAACCACAATGCCTCTGTTAGGTAAACGGCTTAAAGCAATGTAAACCCTCCCCCTCTTTAAATGTGTGTGGCTGTGTTAAAATATCTCCAATAGACCTTGTAAATGTTTAAACAGAACAGGAAGGCTTGTGTGAGGATCACTGAGTAAATTACCACCAGCTGAGTTTTATCATTATCGTGCATGCGCGCGCGCGAGCGTGTGTGTGTGTGTGTGTGTGCGTGTGCGTGCGTGTGTGTGAACACCATCATGGGAGGGTCATCGGTGCTTTTATACAATGGTTAGTGACGGATCTCCAGAGCCAGCACAGTGCATCCTGAATGGGTAAATGGCGTTTATTCAGCCGGTTAGTCTAGGAAAACATATGGTGCCATTTGGAGTCCCAGACTGCAGCCCGCTGTTCAGCTGTAATTAGACCGGCCCGCTGTGTGGCAGAGCACAGCGGCGACATAACTGCTCCACGCTAGCTGTGCCGCTGTCGCACATGCTACCGCCACCGTCCACTTCCTGTCAACACACTGTTCCACACCGGTGACACCAGGGCCTGGCAGGTACGCCCCTGCTGGAGACAGAACCTACCGGAAGCCTGCAGGTGTACCGCTGGGGTCTTTATGAAGGTTGTTTTGGTGGGCTCTCATTCGTTCATTCTTTCTTTATTATTTCTACATAACTAATGTCCTCTTCTCTCCCTATTCCTTCCTTCCTTCCTTCCTTCCTTCCTTCCTTCCTTCCTTCCTTCCTCACTTCCTTCCTTCTCAGTCTCTCCATCCTTCCTCTCCTCTATTCTTCCCTGTCATCCCTCCATCTGGGAGGCAGTGTGCAGGGCAGCAGCTTGCGGGTGGAGGTGGTGTGTGTTGGCAGGGATGTGCGGGCGTCAGCTGGGCTGGTGTGTGTGTGTGTGTGTGTGTGTGTCTTTAACAGGGCCTTCCTGCCGGGCTGCCAGCCTGTATTTCCCCCTCACTATCCCCCCTCTTCCCACACACACACACACAGGGTTTGGTGATGGGGGTGTTGAAACTCTGTCCATAGCCATAATAAAGACATTGACTTCCCCATTTATAAACTCTGACACCACCCGCCTGTCCCCGCCCCTCTTCAGTTTGAAAAAGAAACATGAATTGATTGATTCATTAATTTGCCCACATGCATATATCCCCCACCCACATGCATACATGTAAAATATTCATACTACACATATGTTTACACGCACACACGCACTGGCACGCACACACGGACAGTACATACTGCACTTCTTAACATACTTTTATCAACAGCATCCAACATGCCCCTCCCACATACAAACACACTCTCCTCTGCTTACACACTGTGACATGTTCCATGGTGTGTGTGTGTCCAGGATAAACAGTTTCTTGTCATCTGTTTAGTAGGTAAGTGAGAGCACTCAGGCTAATTAGCATATGCAGCCATGTATATTTCAGCTCCGTTTAAAACACACGTCGCCAACGGTGAATTTCGCATGCAGTGAAGATGCTTGTTTTAATGCGCTCACTGGGGGAAATCAGAGTGTGTTCTTTATTTCTCCACCACTCATAATGCTCTGGGCCCAAGGCCTGTAGAGGAACAGAGAGAACAAGCCTTTAAAAGGACTGCCATCTTGCCGCACATCACCTAGCTAGCAAGGAGGGTCAAGCATAAGGAAACCATGCCCTGGACTTCCTGGCGGCTGGGTAATAGGATTCCCGCTTCTCCAAAAAGAGCGTCTGAGAGGCTGTTGTTGTCGTATCAGTGTAGAGCTCTTTCTCTGTGTGTGTAAGCTTTTGCTGTGTGTTTTGTGTGCATGCGTATTTATCTGTGTCAGTGAGTCTGTGTGTGTTTGTGTGCATACGTGTGTGTTTGTTAAACGACGTGCCGTTGCAGCGATGAGTGGTTAATAATTCAAAACTGGCATGTCTCACAAAATGATGCAAGCCCGTGTGTGGATTGTCAGCAGCAAACCCATCTTAAAAGGCCCTATGTATTATAGACAAGCCTTTTGAAAACCTTTTCTCATATGCAAATGGAACACACACTGCTTGAGAGGCTTATTATCAACCTCCACCGCCCGCCACAAATCCAAATGAGTTATTTGACTGTTTATGTTTATATTGTGTGGGCGCCTGGGACAAAGGGAATGGAGGGATATTGGTCGAAATGGATAAGAGACACAATGAAAGACGCAATTGTGCAGATATTGATGTTTACTTTAAGAAATGAGCGATTGGCACAGTATAGCTTTAGCGCAGCTGTTGTGTTCTCTCCACACCTTTCCCTCGCTGAGGGAAATGACTGCAGAGGATGAATGGCATTAGCCATGTCAGCTAAGACACTGGTGCTGCTACTATGATCTACATTTATCCTCCTGCAGGCTTCTAGCAGGTCCTCGGGTCAACACACCAATGTGCCAACCTGTCAGCTCGCTGCTGGACAGGGCATAGGTGGGAAATATATACTGTATAATATGAAGCCACCTGCAAGACACAATTCCCTTTCCATTTCTCTACTGCTCTCTTCTTCTTTCTTCTGCCCTTTTCTATTTTCTCTTATCCTCTCCTATTCTTTCATCTCATCTCTCCTCTTCTATTTTGTCCTCTCCTCTCCTTTCCACAAGTAAGACAGGTTTTAGGCATTGCCTATTATATTTGCCTAGCCTTGGTTAATATGCGCTTTACAGGGTTACCATTAGATGTCTTTGAGCTCCATAATGATAAGGCCTACTCTGTAATAAACACAATCTCGTAAACAGCTGAGCAGCTCTGCCCCTAATGGCCTCAGGGCCTTGTAACAGCCTTATAATAAGTTTATTACTCCTTTTAATGGGTTAGGTGCAACGAGCAATAACTATAGCTAACGATAACATAATTCATAACAATAACATTTTAACCCTTTGTTCTTTTTATTTTCTACCCCTAATGTAATATCAGTGCATTTGAGCCCAATTATTTTTGTTTGGTTGGTCAGGAAATGTTTAAGTCTATTTTTGTTTACAGCATTTTTAGTTTTGACAACACATATATTGCCAAATTGATCCGAGTTGTAGTTAAAGAACCCAAGACTCACCTCAATTATTTTACCACTTGGTATTCAGAGTCTGGTTAGAGATGCGAAAGTTACTTTGTTTTCCAAAAGCACACATCCACTCAGAACAGACGAAAGGGCCAGCATGGGGAAAAGAGATATTTGATGTTGAATCTCCCCCTATTTACAGTAGGATGGCTGAATAAACGCATTCAGAAGCTGGAAGGCAGCATTATGACCCGTAACCCTGAGGTATTTGAAATGGAACAGCAGGACTTACTTTGAAAAAGAATAGGAGATGTGCTCAGGGCCCACTGATGTGATTTGAACTGAAATGTAAAAAGGCCTGTTTATCTGTTCCTTGCCTTTTGTGCACAGGTGAAAATTGCTGGGTTTGGGAAGGGGAGACTGTCAGGAGAAACCTATCCTTTTTTATTTTCTTTTTGAGTCTGTAGCTGGTAGCAAAATAGTCAGCAAGCATAATAGATAACGTTTTCACAATATGGTTCAGCTGTTAGCTGTTTCTGTTATCATTGTCATCATTGCTGCGTATTTAAACCAGATTTTGTGAGTTTGGATTTGTGCATTTGTCAATCCAGCATAACCACAGAGTTATTTTCTTACAGGCTAATTGGTAAAAGTTATAGTTCTAAATGGTGCTAATGCTAGTGGTAACTGTAATGCTAGTTCTAGTGCTAACTGGTGCTAACGATAGT
>JAODUG010000018.1:5816445-5833371 GCA_027564795.1 Aphredoderus sayanus | reverse complement strand
TAATTTTTTAAAGTTGTTTTTTTTCTAATATACATCCCCCCCCCCCCCCCTGCACACACACACACACACACACACACACACAAACAAAATTCTTTCATTTTGCTTTATTAAAGTAACCCTCAGGCCTGGGTATCTAATTTTGCTTTCAGGGCTTCTTTCTCCAAATACCAATTTCAGCTGTTCCTCCATTATCTTTCTGTCTGTAAAGGATCAAGGTATCAATCTTTTATGTTTTGGAAAAAATTTGATGAGTGGTATTGGCTGGACCTTGTGTTCGACGGAGATTGTGGAGCTGCTGTAGGGAGAGAAACACACGATTGCAGGGTAAATCAATACAAGGCCCGCACTGTTAGGAGGGATCCCCTTTCAAAGGCCACGGACGAATTTGTAAGCCTTATGTTTTTGATCTCTCACTGTACTCATTTCATTCCAGCCTCACTTGTTATCATAGTTGCTGTTGTTTGTATGTTATTTTAGCTCCTTTCCCAAGTAGCTATTTTGCAATTTGGACAAAAATACAATTAAAGGCCCATCTGTTTCCAATGCTAGTAACGCCAGACAGATGGAGCTTGTCTATTGAAGCCATACCACCATCCTGGCAGGTTAGGGGTTTCAGTAATGAACACATTCAGTATGGAACCGTACCGATTTCATTGCAACTATGCGTAAACCATTGACATAGCCCAGGGTCTGTGAATGCCTCTCTTTCATGTAGATAAGCTGTTACACTTCTGGCCTTGTATGAGATCTGGGAGAATGCCATGGGTGCAAAACTAGATATTTACCTATAGGCGAGTTTCAGAGATTGTTGTGACACTCATGAAAGTTGTGATGCAGTCATTTCGTTTTGACAGTTTCTGGGTTCTTTCATGTCTTTCTCTGTTTTCAGATCAGGATATCTATGTCAGACCTGAATCAACCAGTAGGAACAGTTTCCTCCCCTCGATGGGTAGGATATTAGCACAGTGTGACCCAATCACACTGAGATCATTTAGCTGTCACAGCACATGTTCATACATACATACTTTTGACATTACACTATATGTCACCTTTTAACCCATGCGTTTTTTACAAAGCAACATTGACCTATGCAATACACAGCTTTGCGCTTCTCTCTGAGTAGTAATGAGCTGTATAGTTAGCAAGTAAATGACAAAAAATGATCCAAAGTTTTGAGGAGATGTTTTTGTTTTCCAACTCCTCACACAAAGTTCAAACCACAGACGTACCGCCTGCCGACTTAGACATGTCAAAGAAAATCTCACACAACACGTCGCACTGATCCTTTATGCATGTGTAAACAGCTTGGCCACAATCTTGTACGCAGCTGTGATGGAATCTTCCTGCTTCCTGTATTCCTGCTATGGGCCTGACAGGATTGACTGTCTGTCTCTGGTTTGCTACAGTATAGCAGACAGCTCTTTTTTCAAAGTTACTGTATATCTCCTGCCCCAGATACAATGACTAATGGAATGTACCTAAAGCTGCGTAACAGTAAACAGGTTGATCTAATAGATGGTAATATCCCCTCTGACAGGCGTGTCAAGGTGTTTGAGTGGGTTGGAGTAGCTACCTGCTCTGCCATCCGGCCCCATCCTGTGCTGTCTGGGAGAGAGTCTTATGTGAAAGTCGGACGCGCGGTCGTATCGGGTTTCTCCGGGACGGACGCAGGGGCAGGTAGTGATTGATCGCGCTGCGTCGGGCCTCCACTTAAGCACACAGTCCCTCCTCCTCTTCTCTCCCTCCAGAACCACTTCTTGTCTCCCAAGCTTGCAAGTACAAACATTTCTAACACAGTTGTTTTACCTAGAAACAAGCCCGAGGGCGCTGGCCAAAACACTCTAATATAGGAAAATTGAGCTGCTTTGAACTTGGGTGTTTTTGATAACTACTTGGTATGCTTCCTGGAGGATAACCTGTGGGCTAGGCTTCCAAAGCCTTAATCCCTTTGATTAAGTGCCAGGGCATGATAGCTTGGCACTCAATAGGCCCTTTACCTTTTTAATACCCCCACTGTCCGGGCCTTGAAAGCACCAGCACTCACAGCTCTCACTAGGTAAATCTTAGTGTAGATAGCACGTACACTCCTCTGCACATAGTTGCTTTTAAACTTCAGACCGGTAGCCTCCTTCCTGTTCACGGCCTTTTCCTTGTCTCTTATCCTGTCTTAGGTCAAGATGTCCTCTTGTTCTCTTGCTCTGTGATAATTATGATTGATCGTCATACAGCACAGTACAGTCTCTCCCCTCCTCTCCTCCGGCCGACCAGGGTGGACGACAAGTGCTCTGTAGAATAAAGCTCAGAGACAAATGCACCCATCTCCATCTCTCTCCCACACACTTAGCCTGGGAAAGCCTTCAGAATGATCCAGACTGTAGACTCACAGGTCATGGCTGGTATAAGGGAGTGAGGGAGAGGTCTTCTTGTTAAATCACTTCATCTTAATACCCTCTCTATTAAAGGATTGGCTTTGCCCCACAGAGTATGTCTTTGTTTAGCCACAGCTTAGCTCTATCGTTTAGTCAGTTTGTATTTCATATCTTAATTGTATCGCTACCAAGCAGCCAACACCGAAACAATTATTGTTGGTTTTTTTCTGGTGAGTTTTCTGACATTGATATTTTGGAAATAAAAGCCTTAACTCTGATGACTCACATTTACAGCCTCGCACAACCGATGCCTGTGGTGATTGGCAGTGTGTTTCTGCAGAAGAGCTTTTGTTTTATATTTTCACGGCAGCCGACCCAAGACAAGCGACGGTTTGGGAAGCAGATAGAAAATGAGGCGCACTCTGAAATTGGCTGACCCTCCTCAGTACTCGGTGCCCTCTCTGCTCTCTCTGCTCTCGCCGCCCCGATATGAGGCACTCTGACATATTTCTGAGGCATTCTTTGTTGTTTCTCATGGGTAACTCCTGCCAACTGTTTTTCCCTCTAGTCCTGTAGTTCTTTAGATATCCCCCCACCCACATACACACATGCACACACACCTATAACTGAAGCCAGTCCACAATGAAATGCAGACTCTTCTCTTGTTTTTACACACTTCAAATATCTGCCTAAAAGACCAGCTGTGGCTTAACTCTACTTTAAAGTCTGCCTAGTTTGTGTATTTATTTATCTAAAACAACAGATTAATGTTAAGGAACTGGGGATATAAAAAACAAATAAAAAACAACAACAACTAGCTTTCATTTGGTTTGCTTTTCATTACATCTTGATGCATGTGTCTTCAGTCTGATTGATACATCTTTGGCTGGTGGAGAGATGCAGGCAGTGTGTTGAATTAAAACCAATTAGAAACACATTATAGAGGGTGTAGGCACTCATGGGCCCTACTGTGACTTTCTCCGTATGCACAGTACAGTACACAACTCCAGAGAAGTGAAACGCTTTTGTTTACTGGCAGTCGTGCTTGTGACCTAAGAATTGTCTCCTGCCTGGAGTTGTGCTGGAGCTCAAACTTCTACCCACTCCCCCCACCCGCCTCTTCTTATAGCATCTGAATAATGAAGAAAGTTGAGTCATCTACCATGGCGGCTAGAAGCTCAACTAACAATTGCGCGCGCGTGTGTGTGTGTGTGTGTGTGTGTGTGTGTGTGTGTGTGTGAGCGCATCCATGTGTGTGTATTTGCAAACATGCCTACATACATGCATGTGTCTATGCTGAAGTAGGGCCTTGCCCCAGCGGGTGGGTTTCTTCTAGCTGTTAGCGTTTATTATTTATTTCATCAACAGTATATATATTTTGTTGGGGGTTATTGGGGCGTGGATAAGCGCGTGTCACGGACTTTTCACAATCCCTTATGAGTGAGCCCCACCCCACCCCCCTCCCTGCGTGAGTGAAAAGTCTCCCCCCCAGCAGGCCCTAGCTCAGAGTTCCTCTGATGGCCGTGAAGGGATTTGGGCTGGATGGGCAGACCCTGACTGCGCTGATTGCTTTGAATGGCGCTGGCTAAAGCTGCCTTTGAAAGCAGGGGCATTGATGAACTCCTCCTCTCACGAATCTGTGTAGTCACTGCCTCTGGGAGGGACCCTCGCTAATACCCCAGCATGAGTGGCAGGGATCACCCATCACCCCGAGCCATGTGCACACACCCACATGTGTGCACACAAACACACACGCACACAAACTTGCACAGCAACAGAAGTAGCAAGTACTTTCACTAAACTTTTTAGAGTTTTACTTATGTACATAAACCCCCTGCAAGTTGTTGCAAGCTTGTTAGCGTGTTATGACCAGCTGAAACACATGTAACCTTGTAACGATCATTATCATTGCATAAGTCTTGAGCGGATGCATCTATAGTTCCTGGGAACTATGTGCACACATGCCTAAGTTGGAGCGTTGATCGCCCTGAGAGAGCTAGTATTTCCTGTGTAGGCGAGCTTGTTTTGTTCGCTGGTTCACCTTGTCCGTTTGCTCTCATAAAACACCTTGAACATGAGAGAAGACAAATTACAGCTCCAGACGCAGGTGTCCTGGTGCGCTGCTCTTCCTCTGCAGGGCCTCGAGGGATGTTACCTGTGTTCCACAGGGCCAGCTATGACATGGGAGCTGTCATTGGTGGGGCCCCTGGGGCCGCTGTGGGCGGGGGCGTCGCGCTCTCTGACGTCTTGTCCCCCTAAGCAAGGTGCTGTGAACCAGGGATGGGTCCACAGCCAACGCCCCCTGACCCCCAGACTCCGATACCCTTTGACTTTGCTATCGTGTGGGCCATCCACATCTCCATGTGGTTAACATGAATACACAGGCTACACCATCAGAACAAGTTAGAGCAGGAATACATATGTGTTCATACGTGTGGAAAATTCCCAGGCTAACATCTATTTATGTGAGAGTACCTGGTGTTAGGTGAGAATATGGGATGTCTTCCACAGAGGCAGAAGGGCTTGGGGGGAAATAAACTCATTTTGCCACCAAGAGAGAGGGATGGAAAACAGGAGTAGCAGTTTATTACTGATAAGTGACAGGGGAGAGAGTCTTATCGTGTGACTGCATCAGTGTGGAATGAAGGCCTGCTTTGTGTGAGCTGAACCCTCTGACACACCGGGTGTTGGGGTTGAGCGTGTGTGAGTGAAGCCCATTAGGACCAGCAGAACTCACAGAAGAGGACAGGATGAAGAGAGGAAAATGAGGATGACTGCTTTTGGAGGGGGGTGGGTCATGCACACAGCATGCTCGGGTTTATTTTCAATTTCAGTTTACAATTTTTCATGGTTGGGAACCCCCACCCCTTCCTTCTTTTTAAAATAATCGGCTGCCGGGTTTTGCAAGGCTGGCCGCCTTTCATTTGGGGGGCTGGGGGGGTTGTTTTTGAAAAGGTTGCTATTATAGCCAAATGGTTTCTGGGCTTCTCTAAACACGGCAAGGCATTAGGCTGGGCTCGTGTTTCAAGGCCTGGCTCCTAATGAGAGACCCAATCATAGAGAGGGGAACGCGCACTAGACCCAACCTGTGGTTTACCTCCTGAAACATAACCGCGCACCCCGCTCTCTCTTTTCCCTTTTTTCTTCCTCCTTCGCTCAATATTTCCCCTCAGCCGACTGTCACGTCTCGGCTCTCTGAAACCGAACTTGATCAACCTTGATCGCGCAGCTGTGCCGCTCCGCACAGATCCTGTAAATAAATAAATTAACACCGTGGCCAAAACCTGGCCTGACAGATCGCGTGGGTTGCAAGTGTAGCTCTGGAATGCTCAGTTTCAGTGCATAAAGGCGGTAAGATTTTTCACTCCAGGCAGTGGTGTGCAGTCACTTGTGTCTGAATAAACCTGTGGCAGGTTGGACTGAATTGAAGGTTGAATATCTATATTTAGACCTGTGGTGTTATGTCAGTCGTCTACTGGTACTTCTGCATTCTGCGTGTGCTTCCTGTCAACTTTGCCATGTAGCATGTAGCCAATTTCACAAAGACGCGGTAGAATCATTATGCTTTTTGGTGTTGAGGGAATCCACGATAATCAATAGTGTCCAATTTTATTGGACATAAACGTTAGCATGCGTTCAGTAGCACTGGATGAGTCATCAGTGTTTAGCTAATCAGAAACTCAAAACGCTTGTGTTGGTGCAGGCACGCACCATATAACATAACAAGAGAGACAAAAATGCATGAGTTGAACTCTGGTTATTTCTTCACGGTATGATCCGTGTCCCCTGAGGCGCCAGGCAGCGATGGTCACATTTCCTGTCCCTAACCCCTGCTAACCCCGGCGTTCTGCACAAGTCCTGCTCCAGCTTGCACACTGATCTTCTGTTCTCCACTCCACAGTCACAAGTCCCTGTCAACCAGATGGTAGCTTTGACTGTTGAAACGCCACAGGGCATAAGGGCTGAGAGATGGACTGAGAGTCACAGAGAGGGAACAGTATTCACAGTGTCCTCTGTCACCACAAGACAGCCTTCCATCTTCCTGCTGCAGGACTATGATTTATGGAGGAGCCTCCATGTTGTTAGGGCCCGAGCAGGATCACTCGCTTCTGCCGAGAGAAAGAGGGAGAGGGAGAATGATAGAGAGAGAGAGCACATTCTCCCCTGTGCCTCTCCTATACACCTTTTTCTTTTGTTGCTTTTCTTATTTCAATTTCTGTTTATAGTTTTGAATGTATAAAAAATAAATGACGGATGGATACCCGCTCGTCTTCTCCCCCTTGTTCTTTCTTATTTTTTTCTTTTAACGTGAGTGATTGTTAAACAGTTGATATATTCTCTTTCTGCCTGTGTGTTTATTGGAGCTAGTGAATTAGGTTTGAATCCATCACCGTAGGTTGTGTTTGAAACTTGAAAGGAAGACCCCTTAGAACGCCCCCCCCCCCCAACCCTTTCTTTCTTTCTGTCCCTTTCTCTTTCTCTCCTTCACTCTCTCTCACACACACACACACACACACACACACACACACACACAGTGCTGTCGCAGCCCTAGCACACTTGTCACAGTGTTGCAGCTATCTGCACATTATTAGTTATTACTTTATCGGCTCCCAAAGCTGTCAGAAGACACCCTCCTGGAATATACAGCAGGCAGAAGCCATCAGTCCTCATTACGGCAGACCCGCGTGCAATTTACACCTAACCGCTGCTCACACACCCATGACAACATGCTAATGTGTGTGTGTGTGTGTGTGTGTGCGCAACACTGTCATGACAGGGCTGCGCGCATGTGATATGAGCACACCTTTGAGGCAATGCTCTCAAATGTTTGAATGGCGCTGGGCTAATGTGCAACATGATAAAAGCATCCGCCAAAGGCCTTTGTGTGAGCCGTTGAATAGAGCAAAGGCCTCCTTCCTCCTGCAGTAATGCGCTGTACTGCCACTCCCAGCCACCAGGAGGCAGGGGCAACATTACCACCGCAGCCCGTGATGGCTCATGCGTTCTCCCTTACGCAGGTGTGGAGTTAAAACCCCCAGAGGCAATCAGAGCAGAACAGGGTCCCAGCAAGTCAGGCCGGGTGAGTTACTGCTTCTCTGCGAGATAGAGATCAACGCAAACTCACCTGAAAGGAACGGGGAAAAAAACCATAATGAATTATGTTTTGATTCAGCCCTTGCATATTTTGCCTGAGGAGGCTGTCATGAACAGATGTACAAGTCAGGTTCCCATCATTAGGCTGCGTCAGAGTTTGAAGGTTGTGCAAATCAGACCTCCTGCACTGACACGCCATTGGATGCTCGTTACCCAGGCCTGTTGTTAGTGATTCACCTCTCTGATGTTTGATCTAGCAAAGAGGCCACATTAGCACAGACTAATTCCCTTGGCTGTGGGTTCTGGAAGAGCCACGCGTTCCTGAGGCCTGTTATCACGCAGTGATTACCAGGCCTGTGTAAAATCTTTGATTCGCACAACCAGCTTTACATCCTCGTTCTCTTAGAAGGCATTTTACTGATTGAGCAACACGCCCTTCTACCCATCCATCATTCATCAGATCGAAGGTTGGCATGAACAAATGTTTACAGTAACTCTGTTTATTGACGCGTGAGAGTGTAGAAACCTGACAACAGTTTATGAATTCACACCTGTATCATCCAAGACAACAATCTACCGTACAGCCATACAAATGCATACAAGCCAAACAGTCACCCTTGTCACTGACTCACATGTTTGGCGTTTTGTGATTGTATCATCTATTGCATTGCATTTCCGCCTATTTGTTTGTGTCCCAGTTCCATAGCCTTTCGCAAGGCCTGTCCTCTGTGGCTGTACAGCAGTCTAATGGAGAATGTGCTCTTCAGAAGGTCATGGTGGGATGTGTTGCTGCCGGCAGGCATGTGTTGCCGCGGCATCTCCATGGCAGCTCCTGTTTGTCTGCTCCGGCATTATCAGGAGGACGCAGGAGCTATGATGGCCAGTAGCAACAGCTGAAGGATTTACCAAGTTACTCTTGGAAAGCTTAGCCTCCCTCCTTTATAATAGTAAACACAATTACGCAAAGTTTTTGTTGCTATTTTTCTCACAAGAACTACAAAAAATACTGGCTTTAATATATGCCCTTACCTCCAGCAAGTGTTTTGTATGCAAATTAGCCCAGATTTCGGGGATGTGCCGCTTGCATCCATCTTTGTTGCCAGGCGGATTAGGGGAGATCTGTTATGGTTTGTTAACATGAGAGCTTTTGATTTGGGTTGAAATTAAACCATGTGTAGAATTAGATTAAAGACAATGTGTGGCGAGCTGTAGTGGGGGTGCACTGGACTCACCGCTGGCGTGCCAACCACTCATCGTCACAGTCCTATTGTCTTGCCCACGTTCTGTTGTGAAGTGGGTTTGTGTCCTGCTTTTGTTCTGTAATGGGCTGTAATAACTTATATAAATCACACAGACTCAGCTCCGGCTCCACAGGCTGGGCTTGGCATTGATTGAAGGCCTGGCAGTCCGGAGGGTTGGTGCGAAGTCTTATGTATGCTGAGGGAAAGTTTGAAAGTCAGCGGGCTTTAGGTTTTATGGTGTGTTGTTTTGTTGTGAAGGGAATCAGCCTGGGGTTCTCTTCTGCGGAGGAAGGTCAAACAAAGAGAGAGCTAGGCTTTGATAGTGATCTGCAAACAGTGTGTTCCAACAGGACAGGTGAAGCTACAAAAGCAAGTGTGTTCGTGTGAATTTCCTCCTGCACTGCTGCCTTCGCCTGAAGGGCTCCATTGTGAAATCGACAAGGAAGGGAGAAAAGTAATACTAGATTACAAAACCACCATGCTGTCATTAAACAGGGCACAGCAACAAAGATGAAAGATATTTGTGTTTGGAAACGGGGTGGAGGCAGTGATTGTAGTTATGTTTTCTTGTCAATTCCTGGTCTTTTACGTAGAGGGCATGTACAGTTGTTTGATTGTGACCCTGTGTGAATCGCATGGCACAAGTACAGTACAGCCCAGCGGCACACCATCAATACAAGGTGTTCCCTTGTCCTGTAAGCTTATGGCTGGGCGGTTTGCTGACACTGCTGGGGATTGTCTCTAACCCTGATTTACATTGAAAACAGCCCAGAGGATGGGGTATCTAGTGATTAATTATGCACGGACTTGATTGTGACATGCTATCTACTGCTATTAATGGCCAAGGATAATTACGCTGGACTGTAATTGCAGCGTCCGATTTCACTAGTCTACTGTGTCCAACATCAGTGTTTAGCCCCTGCAACTTGGAGCAGGACTTCATTTGTGGAGGCAGTGGGGTATACGAGTCAACTCTTATTTTTAACAAGTGGAGGATAATTGTGTGAGTGTGTGATGGGGGGGAGGGGGGTTACATAGTGTCAGTTGTAGACTGACGGGTTTGAACAGGAAGCCAGTGATATTACTGTACACTGCTTGAGGTTATGAAAAATAATTAGAGGTGTGTGGAAACAAAAACTATGTGTTTTGAGGTGGCATATTGCAGTTTTCATAGCCCCTGTGATGTGAGCTCCTTGTTTTAATTCAACTGTAAATGAGTGCCATTATTCTCACTCACGCATACCTTGGTGACGAATACCAAGGAAAGAACATTTGGAATAAATCACATTAAAATGTTAACTGTGGGTTGATAACTCTCTCCAAGTAATTTTTTAGGCTCCTTCCAAACTGTCATTTAGTAGTCTCTGGTATAATATTTGACATAAAATGTAATTCTGTAAAACTAAATATCTGTTTTCTGTCACAAGTGTAATAACTCTTCCGATTAAAGAGCAAAAATAAAAAAGATAAATGGAGGGATTATTTCAATTTTACCCAATTTTGACGTATTTTTTTCATTAAGAACTCAAACCGTATAACGGAAAATGAAGTGAAATTGAGCCCAGCCTCTCTTTGATTTTGCCTTCTGCAAAAGCTTCCCTGGCAGTTTGTCTGAAAGCCCAAATGAAACGAAGAAAGTAATTAGAGGGAAAGGGAACTTTTTGGGGGAATTTCAGAAGTGAGCACAATCAGACCTAAAAGGAGCTTTTTGGTCACCCATCATAGCGTCTGCTGCCCAGCAATACAAGACCTCCTCCTTGCCTCTCAGACAGTCCAGGAGACACAAAACGCCACGCCATGCCTCGAAATGCCACGTTCTTCTGCCTTCCACAGTGGTGGCACCCAATGTTTAATAAGGACCAGTGGTGCTTAAGGGCTTTGACCCACGACTCACAGATTGATAGGACCTCTGTCTGTGTGTGGAGCAGGGGTAAAAACATGAATTAAACATCACCTAAATAGATCTACAATGGATATAGAAAGTATTTACAGAAAGTATTGCAATAAATAGAAATGATTTATTAAAGGTAACACATTGTTAAAAGATATCACAGTGTCATGTTGCACCCCCTCCCAAAACATCCCCATTTCCTCAGAGTCCCCTCTCAGCCTGTGGCTTCTGCGCCCGTACAGGAGACCCATCCAGGCAGGGAAGACGGCGGAGATGGAACCACAAGGAATAGAACCGAGGAAAATAAATAGTGGAGCACAAGAGAAAGCATGGAAAGAGTCCCTCCCCACGGTTCTTAAGGCCCGCTAGCGGGGCTAAACACAGAGACACATTAACTGTAACGGCCCTTGATCTGCCAGAGTTTAGAGCGCTGTCGGCACGGCTAATAAACACTTCATTTAGTTTTAATGGCGCCGGCGCTTCTCCCCGAGCCTTCAAAAGTACCCTTTATTTGGGTCATTTACGGCTCTTCCTCGAGGAGCACCCTGGGGACGGCTGATCCAGTCCACATCGCTGTCTGCTGGAACACTCCAGGCCAAGGGGAAATTAATAGGGCTATCTGGGAAAAATAAATAAGTGATGGGCTTTAGCCCTGCCAAAGAGCCCTGAAAGCTTATTAAGGAGGCTCAAATTGGGGAGGGAGAAGAAGAGATTTTAATATGAAGTTTGCACCTTTTCATGTACAGTACGGGTAGCTTTAGTATTTCTTTCTTTCTTCCTTCCTTCCTTCTCCCCTTCCCCCCCCTCTCTCCCCTCCCTCTCTCTCCCTGTGCTATCTCCGTCAGTCTCCTTCTTCTTCCTCTGTGTTAGTCTTCTGCAGTGATTGTAAACACGGCAATTATGGATTGTGGGAGAGTTAATTACAGTGCGCCCAGCAGCCCCGGGGGAGCTCTGGCGGAATGCTGCGGCTGATAAAACCGCCGCTCATCATCGCTCCTCCAATGGTGGCGAGCCCCAGTGAGAGTGGACCAAAGGGAGCGTCTCCCTGGGGCCGTCCCAAACCCGAGGACCAATTAGTATTAGGCGGGAATTAATCTTAACGGGACACAGCCACCCGAGCAGGTCCTCTTGAGGTGAAAAGGAATTAATGTGCTTGCCTGATTGGCTGCTGATTCTCCTTCCATATTAGGTTGTACTTCCCTCAGCTGTGGAGCTTTGTCGACTGCGTAGGCCTGTAGCTAACAGTGCTCGTGTCGATACATGGGTCTTAGGTATCTCCTCTGTTTGGACAAAAAGAGCAGCTCAAATTGAAATAATGATCGGGTAATGGGGGACAGTGTGTGTGCTGGTGATGTCTGTTCTCCTAATCCTAATCTGGAACAGTATTACCAGGATGTTAAGATAAATACACGGTGTGTTGTCTGGCTTATTTACTTGTTCCACACTCTGCCCTGTTGTCAGATTCTATGGCTCTCAAAGTGATCCATGCCTGGTTTGAGTATTGATTTCTGGGGGCTCACAGCTCCATTAAGGTCCTGCCCGGGGATGTGGAGGGGTCAGGAGTGGAAGTTGTGGGCCGCAGTGACCCCAGCTGCAGTTTGCGATCGATGGAGTCCGACTGGGAAAGGAGAAAGTCCGGGGAAGGTGAGCGCAGGGCCCCACACGCGATTAGGCTGCATTAGCCCTCTGGTCAGAGCTGGTCTGGAGGTTGCACTAAGTTAATTAGCACTTTCTTATGATATCAGCGATGACAGGGGGAAAGCGGCTAGCATTGATTCTGCGTTACTCCATTTCAGCCTCAGAGACCAACCAGCGCTCCGGATACGCCCAGCCTCCCTCCTCCTAATCGGCTGAGCACAGCGGTCGCATCACTACCTGGAAACGATTAGCGAGCGCTAACCCGTGACGACCGCTAATATGCTAACTACCCAGGAGAGATGAGGCGGATATTTAAAGTAGTGTGAAGTCCCTATTTGAAATGAGTTCACGCTAACTTGGGGAGAGGAGATGGGGGCTGGGGGGGTGCTCCCTCACACACCTTTGGGGTTCATATTCTTCTACGCCTTACCATAGTTGTGGTAGTGCTGTCTGCTGCTGGCCTCCTTTTAACTCTGCTGTTTCTGATGCCATGTGATAGAAAAGGGTGTGATCTTGGGCTGGTGTTTCGGTGGCTTTGAGAGAGTGGGTGCTTACAGGGGTGAGAGTCCACATCGCTGTAGCGCTCTAGCGGCACACACACATCCTGTTGACAACGATACACACTTCCTGTGCGCATACGGTACACAAGGCCCTTTGATACAGAGGCATCCATTTGACATCCTGTCTTATGTCTCCTGCACCCTCCCACCCCCCACACACACACCCCTCTCCAGAGAGAGAACAAAGAGCCTGCACTAATTTTTTATTTTGGCAATTAAAGCGTAAAGGTGTCAGCAGCCAGTCGTCTTTGTCTCCCTGGTTTGCCGCATAAGGAACATCTCCCTGCCACGTCGCCTCGCCGCGCTAATCCCTTTGTGCTCGGCGCGCACATTGTCTTTATTTTGCCTGGTGCTCTACCGCTGTCACTTGTCTTTACCTCTCTCTCTTTGTTCCCCTCTCTCTCCCTCTGTCATTCTACCTCTCCTGCCGTTCTGACAGAGCTGCCTTTGTTGAATGAAAGGTTTGCCAATGGATCACTAACAGTCTTTGTTCCTCCTCATGTACAGTGGAGCGCCGCCATGCTGTTTGTTTTACCAGCAGCTAAACTGCACTACGCCTTCTCTCCCCCCTCTCCATCACTCCCCCCTCTCCATCTCTCTCCCTCTATCCCTCCCTCCGTCTCTGTCTGTCAGCTTTTGCTCGGGGCCCAGCCGGGCGAGGGGAATGGCGACAGATGAAGCGGCATGTCTGTCAGCGGCGTTGGAGGGAGTTAATCATGATTCAATAAAAGCTCTGATGAGGAGTCGGAGATGCTTGTTAGAGATAGAGCCGTCAGGTGCGTCTGATCCGTCACGCGCTGACAGCCGCCTCGGGCGGGACACCGAGCCAGGCATTAGGGCCTGTTTAGGACCCGGTCCTGCCCCTGGGTGCCGGTGGTCATGAGCACAGATTGATGTGCACACGCTGAAACACACAGCGTTGTGGATGCGCTGTATCACTGCGGGCTGTGACTCCACGCAGCCACAACACAGGTGAGCGCTTTTCGGCACGCCAGCGGTTGCATGCGGCCTTGCCTTTACACGCCAGAGATGCTCTGCTGCTCCTCTGGCGAAGCAGGAGTGGAGGTGAAGTGTATGTTATGGCTTTGTGACAAATCTCTGACATGACTGACTGAGATCAGATAAGAGCTCAGCCCTGAGGCCAAGCAGGGCCACCGGGACAAAAGGAGCAGCTTGAACAATAATAAATATCTCTGAAATGTTACAAATTATAAGTGCAGAGCCATTGACAGGGCCTGTGTGATTTGTTCTTTGTGTCTGCGAGCAGTTGCACATTCCTCAGGGTAATTTACAACATTGCTCCGAGCGGCTTGTTAATTTCTGAGCCCAAATGAACGCGTCTGTGGCATATTGGCATATTTTTCTTGTTAAGCAATGTTTAAGGTAGGGATAGACACGTCAGTAATTGCAGGTTTGACTGTGAGCAGGAGTTGAGTTAGCCGACATAAGTACTCCCCAGCCTGGGAGGAACACTGTAATTAAAATAAAAAGATAATGTTACAAAGAATAAGAAAGGTAGACCGTCTACTTAACTCTTTTAATGGTGGGACTGTCATGGCACATGGAGCCAGACGGAGACGTAAAATAGACTCATAGTGAAAGGGAAAACAAGGGTAAACAAGACGCTGAGAAAAAGTAACTGGGACAAGAGTGAGGATACATGAGCCTGTAATAGCGGTAGCATAACAAACACAAGCCAAAATTAGTCTCTCACAATAAACTGACAGGGGTAGAATAACAAACCCACTGCACGATATGTACGATTATAATGAGGCATTGATTGTTTGTCCTCAATTCCTATTTCAGTTTCCTCCTAAACTGAAGCGTAGCTGTCTGGGTGTTCTCATTAGCTCCTCTCCCAACACACTAATGAGCTGGAGCATTTAGATGAGGGGCCACATGTCACTTCCTGTGTGTGGGCCTACTTCCTGTTTTCCTGGTCTTGGTTTGGCCAGCGACTTGGCGTTTATCATCTGTTTAGTAAGCGTCTTATTTCCGCTGGTGGGGGCCTTTGCCATGCTTGTTGCTGCAGTGTTTTACTGGCTTTGTCGCCAGGCAGGAATGTGCCATCGCTAGCTGCCGGCTGGCATAGCCAGACAGGTCCAATTACCCAGAGTTCCAGTGCTTGCTCCTTGTCTGGCCGTGTTGGTTCTGGTGAGCAGCTGTTCCCAAACCCAATGTCGGGGTGGCGATGGTCGCCGTGGTGACAGTGCGGCGAGGGGAGGAGGCAGACAGCCTTGTAAGGGGCGCTCTGCGGGCTCATGGGATGCCACTCTGGCTGTGTTCAGCAGGCCCTGCGCCCCCACTCTCTGCCTGACCGCGTTTAACGGCTGTCTGCTGCTGTAAAGTTCTGCATGTGACGTTGTGACCAAAGTCGAGCAGTTTCCTTTGGCCCGTCCCAGTTTTTGCAGTATGTGTGGCCAATTAAAACTGGGGTTATGAGGGTTTGTATGGATTATAGTCTATTATTCCTTCTCTCCTAATGTTGCCCATTAACTGGTGTGTCACCAGCTACTTTACTAACTGTGGTGGCAGCACAGGAAGGTGCACAGTCTGTCCTACACATTTCTGTGTGGTTGCAGGGCATGAGAACACCCCAACGGAGGCTGGCTGGTGTGTAAATTAAATGATACAGTATATTGCCTGTTTAATGTGTTTATACAAAATATGCTTTTATAACCTGAACGTTTCAAATAAATTGACGAATTGGCATGTGCAGTATTTAGTGCCATTCTGGAGTGTCTGCTGGACGGATTTCGGTTGGGTTCAAAGGGTTTTACAGGCTTGAGAATCTGAGAAACTGAGGCTGACTTTTTTGTAATTTTCTTACTTCCATTGCTACATTTTCTCAGTGTGTTGCCTGTGCTAACTGTCTGTCTGCTTGCTACCCAGCAAAGTAAGCCAGTGGCTAGTGTCTAATGGTGCCTCTGATGAATAATGAGGCCATACACTGGTAATGTTCTGTGCAGAGTAGTGGCTGCATTGGTTTCTGTCCTGTTAACTCTGTCGGTGTAAGATTGATTGTGGTGTGCCTAGCAGTTTTACAAAGACACCTCATTGCTTGCGGATGAAAATAAAGCTTTTCCTGCTCAAATGAAGAGCAATGGCGTTCGGGCCTCCGAGACAGGCCAGCGCCGACCCAGGGACCACGGCATCGGCATGAGTGAGTGACACGCCATGAAATGGGCAACGCTCCAATAGAACTCATTTGTTTACACATTACTTCCTGCTAATTGCAGTGTGGCGGAGTTTGTTTATTTCTGCCTGGGCTAAGATGAACCCATGCCTCCCCGATTAAAGCTTTCACTTTGCTCTGAGATCCTCCACCAAGACGCCCCTTCAAATTACACTTGACACTGTGGAGAAACATCTAATAGAAGTGTGTAATGGGCTCTGATGACAAACTACACGGTTGGAAGACCATGTAATCTCTCCGCAATTAATTAAAGTGCGTCCTGTGTGTTTGTGTGTGTGTGTGTCTTCCCCTCACCCCCGTCCGCTCCCACCCAGCTTAACCAGATGCCACAAAATCAGTGACATAACGTTGCCTGTCAACAGTAAAAAATGGAAACCCACACCCTAACAAAGAAGGGTGCTTAGAGACAGGAGAGGGAGGCAGATGTGGGGTTATTTGTGCTCCACTGCTTCCCAGTGTCCCGGCAAGGGTCCTCCGCAGCTCAACATCTGTACCTCCATCCGCCTAATTACCCACAACACCCCTGCCCAACCGTTTCCCAGCCTGTCAGCAACTTCAAGCTCACAGGAAGAGGAGGAGAAAAGCAGAACGTAACCACTCGCTGTTTTTCTATACAGTATCAATACTTTGGTGTTCTCTATGGCTTCCGAGACAGCTAGATGGAACATTATAAGTACATGATAATGTGCTGTCGTACACGGCGGTTAAAGGTAATACTTCAAGTAGGTTAAAGTTCTCAACCCCTCAACTAGCACCACACGTTTAGAGGGTATTGATTGGCTTAGTCTCTCTCTCTCTCTCTCTCCTTCTCTCTCTCTCCTTCTCTCTCTCTCTCTCTCTCTCTCTCCATCTCTCTCTCTCTTTCTCTCTCTCTCCGTCTCTCTCTCTCTCTCTCTCTCTCTCTCTCCCTCTCTCTCTCTCTCTCTCTCTCTCTCTC
>JAODUG010000018.1:5792140-5808437 GCA_027564795.1 Aphredoderus sayanus | reverse complement strand
TCTCTCTCTCTCTCTCTCTCTCTCTCTCTCTCTCTCTCTCTCTCTCTCTCTCTCTCTCTCTCTCTCTCTCGCATGCAGGCTAAATTAGGCCTGCCCCCTTTTAATACCGCAGAGAGGGGAGAAGCAGCCATTATGAATTATCCTTAATTACAGCTATTTCCTAAACTAATAAAGCTGCTAAATCTTTACTGCAAAGGTTAGTTTATCCCACACACATAAAGCCACCAGGTGTTTGTGTACAGACCCAATATCATGCACTCTGTGTACGTCCCTGAGACTCCAGTGTGTGTGTGTGTGTGTGACAGTGTGCTTGGCAGCGCCCACAGTGCCATTAATTCACGCGTGCTCCCTATCAGCAGCCACAGATGCCTATAGAAGGGTAAATGAGGCTCAGGCGAGCGGTGTGCTCGGCCGGGCCTAATGGGCCAGAAACACAGCGTATGTGACGGCTGGAGACCACGGCCCGTATTTACACTGGCAGACATTAGTGGCCGAGCGCTGATTCGCTGATTAACATGTCAACCCCCTCCCTCCCGCACTCTGCTTCTTTAATCCCTTCTTTGTCTCCGTTTACACACACGCTCACACACACACACGCACCTGGAACCACACAAGGACACAGAATATACACACACATGCTGTATACAAATGTGAGGAAGAAAACACTGCCTCATGATTCACACACACACACATTGGACACATACTGTACTGTATCACCCCCATGGTGTGTGTGTGGAGTCACACACACTCCTCTCCTGGTGCTGCGCTGATGGAGGAAGATGACTTTTTGAATGGTTAAGTGGGCAAGCGTTAAGCATGACTGCAGCATCAGACAGGACCCCCCCCCCCCCCATCAAGCTACTCTTCCCCTGCTCTCCCTCCCTCCCTTTGTGTTTATAGAAGACAGGATAGTGCTGATAAAAGGAGCAAGGCTAATGCCGTGATTTGTGTCAGTCATGCCGTGCAATTTGTCACAATCGTGACACTTATCGCAATATAATATGTTTATTCTGGTCAATTAGGTAGCCTGAGGGGGGCTCTCCTGTCAGATGGTGTTTGTGGACCAAGGGGAGGGGGGGTTGGATGTGTATCAATGAGAATGGAACTAATCTGATTGCACAGTGCTATAGACACTGCTAGTGTGTTAGCATGTGAACTGGTGCATTGTGGGAGGTTATGTTGATAAGCGGTTATGTATGTATAAACCTATCCACACACGCACGCACACACACAATAATACATGCCTTATACATAATACGTATATCTAGCTCCTGTATAGCAGGCACACATGGACATACACTGCTGTACGTTATGTACACACACACACACACACACACACACACACACGTACATTCAGACACATGTCGTGGCTTTGCCGAGCCCAGAAAACCAATAGAGTGAGTGTATACATTAAAGCAGGCCAGGCAGGCTGTGTGTTGCGGACCAGTGCTCCCATCGATCTGAGAGGGTTCATTAGGTAAGTGCTGACATCACAGATTGATGTCTCTTTATACCAGCGCCTGCCCAAGAGCTGACAAGGAAAATCAGCACTATTGACTCCCCCACTGGTGTGTGTGTGTGTGTGTTTCAACGTGCACAGATTGGTGTATTGGTCCATTTGTGCGCTTGGCAGAGCTGGGTGGATGTGTTTATGTGTCTATATTTCTGTGTGTTTGTGTGTACTGTAAACATCAGCTGTGTCAGTGTGCACCTACAGTATGATCCAATGGAAGAGGCTTGTGTGTACTGGTGCGTGGTGTGTGC
The DNA here is from genome assembly GCA_027564795.1 of Aphredoderus sayanus. Lineage (NCBI taxonomy): Eukaryota > Metazoa > Chordata > Actinopteri > Percopsiformes > Aphredoderidae > Aphredoderus > Aphredoderus sayanus. The sequence goes on along the minus strand of JAODUG010000018.1, from coordinate 5,806,673 downwards.
GTGTGTGTGTGTGTGTCTCCTAAGTACCTTTGTCTTTGATTGTCTCCTGGGTGCAGGTGTTCACTAATGCTGCTAGTTACACACTTGGCCATGCGGCTAAGGGGCCTGTGGGGCTGTTCCCTCCTCCTCACCAGCATCCATCCATCCTCTGCCCTGCACAGATGGAGCAGAGGGAAGGAAGGGATGACCCGTAACGGTGTGTGTGTGTGTGCGTGTGTGTGTGTGTGTATGTGTGTGTGTGCGTGTGTGTGTGCGTGAAGGAGTAGGATGGGAATCATATTGGAGCTCTCTTTGTTTGTCTATCACGTGTAGGCCCAGTGTTTGGGAAGAATACTGTATTGTTCCCATTCTGACGAGTGTTGCCATCCAGGGAGGAGAGCAGTGACTAGCACCCCTTATGATAGATTCGTCATACAGTAGATGTGTCAGCCACCTTCCTCCAATAAAACCTGATGAAGGGTTGAGAAGAGATACAGGAGATATGGCATGAGACAGGAGAGATCAGGGGCTGGATGTTGTGTCTGCGTTTAACCCTGGTCCCCTCGCCTGTTGCTTGTCGATTGATTTGAGATGTCATTAGTATCTGATGTGTTTCTCTAATTAAGAACAGGAGTGAATCATTGGCATCGAGCTGCAGAGCTCGCACCCATCGATTAGGGCTGGTGTTTGTGAGAGCTGGCCAGGCACGATGGCTGCACAGCAACTAGCTTTATGTTCCTTGTGTTCACTGTGTGTGTATGCAGTATATATGGGTAGATGTCAGTGGCTTTATACCTTAATTCATATTATCAACACTGTAATTAATCTTAAAGTGGGGGATAGGCTTATCATGGTATGTGTAAATGTATATATGTTATGATATATATTTGAATTAAACTAAGAAATTGTTTATTTATAAAATAAAATAGTGTTAATATATAATGTTGACTAATCCAGTAAATAAAAAATGCATGTAAAAAAGTCATGGCCACAGTATAAACTGTATGGGAAATATCTTCTAGTAGAAGTCCAATTTGTATCATCATACTTGTCATATAACCCAAATCGCTTTACGGTTATTTAAAGTGTGGAAGTAAATTGAGGATATTGATATAGCGGCCTTGTGTTGTCAAGGGGCAGTTCCCTGCAGCAAAGCCACCCTTGACCATAACAAACCACCCAATACCTTCTCTGAACTCAAGGCCTCTAAAGCCTGTTCTAAATGAGCGATTGATCAGCTCCCTTGGAACATGAGCTGTCCGTTTGTGTGTCCAGTCCAATACCATTACACAATCAATAGCCCAGAGGAGACAAACACCCATGGATTTATCAGCTTTTAATACATCAATATTCAAGAGGCTGTATACTCGCAAGTGAAAACAGTGAAGCAGTTTAGAAAGTTTCTACTTGTTAAAGGCATGTGCTTGATAATGCAAAGTAAGTGTTTGGATTGTGGAAGTGGGAGCCGAAGGTACTGAATGCCTTCCAGGCCACCGCCACTGTAAGCGCAACCCCATTGGCTGCCTCCAGGATATTAAAGAGAATAATTGCCATCTGATTGGCTGTTTAATTTTTCATGGACCTTTGAAGCAGAGGGTGTTTGTATTACCTTTATCAGCAGGCATAATAATAGGATTGCTTCTGACACACTTAAGAAAGACAGGCTTTTTCATCTAACACATTCCTCTCTGCTTCTCAACAGGAATAAATGATAGACTGTTGAGAGAGACCTGAATCTGTCAGAACTCTTATTTATCCATGTTGGGAATTGACAAATTCTTGGGAAATTTCCCAACAATTTGTCTCATTTCAAATATAATTGATCCACACCTCGTCACATATGCCTCGACATTTATAAGTACAGGTATACGGTTTAAAAAAAACACATTTTGAGCAAATCTCTCATGCACTTTACAGCAGTGTCTCTTTCATTTACAAGCAGGCAGACAAATTAAAGCTCCCATTTATATCTATTTATGAATAGTGTTTTATCACCTAAAAGAAAGCAGTGAGTGTAGGTTAGCCAGGCTCCTCCAGAGCTGACAGTGACTTGCCTACATTTCAGGCTCGGTGACGCTAATCTGTGTCTCTAGGTGACCTACCTCTTCACTCGCATTCTGCATCCGTGTGTGTGTATGTGTGTGTGTGTGTTGTCATTTCTGCGGTTCCGCTCCGGAGGTCCAGGAACGGTGAGCTCCTCACGGTTGTCACTTTGAGGTGCTGGAGTGGTTGTTTCTAGGGACAACTGTCTCCTGTCTCATCCCTGACTCTTGCACATTTGGATTAGGAGTGGAAAAATGGGAGCAACAATCCAATCATTTTTATCCCAAAATATTTCCTTATTTTCCCGCTAGTCTCTCTCTCTTCCTCTCTCTGTCTGTCTGTCTGTCTGTCTGTCTGTCTGTGTAGTTTTCTCTGGCCCCCATTTTCCCTCCATGTTGCTGTACAACATTCTATTACAATTGTCAGAGAGTGTAACAATTCTATTGTGAGTTGATTACGACAGTGGTGTTTTACCCACAGATCACCAGAGCAATTAAAATCAGTAAATAAGTCTACCCACGATGCCTTAGTCCAACAATGCAGTCCCGTAGGAAGGGTTTGTTTAAAGAGGAGTTCAGTGGAAGATGGCTTCTCTCACTCTCTTGTTAATTAGGAGACGTTCCATCATGCGTCTTTGTTTATGGCGAGCTTAGCACAATCGCCCTGACACATATTTCAGACGCAAGATGAACTTGTTTACTTTTGTGCTGGGCCTCACTGCTCTTTGTCTTGCAGTGCGGAGGAGATAATGCAGGCCTCATTGTGCCATTTTCACATGCATGGAAGATGAAACTAGCATCCCGCGCCAGATACTGTATACTGTGGAGAGGCAATAGAGCAGACAAGGGCCTATACACGCACACACGCATGCACATAACCTCCAGTACGCACACACACTGACACCGTTTGAGTTTGACACAGGCACACAGACACATAATGTGAAGTGGACACACTGACTTGAGAAAGGGACAGAGCCAAAGAGAATGAGGTCAGAGGGGGGAAGATTGTGAGGAGAACATCTGTAGAGGGTCTTTGGACATCCTGTCTGAGCAATAATGGCACTGGGCAGAGGCTGATATTGAAACAAGGTGTCTGAGAGCCTTCATGTGGCTACGTTAAGCCAAGGTCACTCAGCTCCTGGCTTAACTTTTGGCCCGTTGTCTTCACAAGAACTCCCTGGCATCCCATGCTGTCTCCTTGGCAACACATCCAGCCTGTGCCTCAGTGCAAATGGAGGTCAGCCACATGTCTAGTTGTACCACAAGTCCGTCTTCAGAAGGTGCCAGAGGAAAGCCGTGTTTAGAAGCAGTGAACAACTTAATTAGGCCCTAAGCTGAGTGTTAGCACTGAGAGCTATTTAGACTGTGGCAGAAACATCACGTCTCTGTGATTTCCAGCAGTTCACAAAGTGATGCAAGCACCTCCAACTCACAAACTTTCTTTTTAGTGTTTCTTTCTTGTCGAGACAAAAGGAGCTCTTTGTAGTCGCGTGGGAAGACATGAGCAGCGTGTCATGTATTCGGTGTCGGCATACGTGCCTGCGTTTCCGCCAGCCCCCTCCTTCATAAATTACTCAAGACTGGAACTTGGGCAGGTTGGAGCGGAGAGGAAAAGACGGATAAACCGGGGGATTGTGGGAGTCTCCGCGCGGCACCGCGACAGTGCCAGGCTGCGCGGGGCTCGACCAGAGGCTATATGCCTTACCAAGATCCTGTTTACAGTCAGCCGAGGAAGCTGCCAGCCAGCCATTTCCATAACGCTGCCTGCGGTACACCAGTCGGCTCCGTACACTATCGCTCTGCCTCTTCCTCTCTTTCATCACATCTGCTCTTCTTACGGACTTCTTCTCTTCTGTTTCAGACGTGTACCCGTCCTCTCCAAGCCATCCATCCTTCCTGGTTGATGTGGCTCTCTTGCCACTCTTTAATTCCCTTCTTTCCTGCTCATTCAGATCATCTCCTCAGTGTGTCGGGTGGCACTCGGATCAGTGCTCAGGCCTTACAGCCACACGCCCTGCAAGTGTCTCTATGTAGGCCAGTTATGTGTGTGTGTGTGCGCGCCTGTTTTTTATTTAATGTTTGTCACATCTTTCTTCAAAGCACCCTGGTTAAACTCTGTGTGTGTGTGTGTATATGTGTTCATGTGCAATGTTATTAGTTTTTTGTTTTCATTTCCTCGTTGACTTATTGTTTGTTTTCCTGTGTGTGTGTGCGCGTGCGCGCGTGTGTGCATGTTCAGCCTACACATACACGTATCCCATGTGCTCCATTTTGTGTGCAGCTGTCATTCCTCTGTGGACAGAGTTACGTGTGTGTGTGTGTTTTCCTTGTTTAGCTGCCTGTGTAGTCACCATGTTGCTGCTCGCGTACGTCTGCGAGCATCTGCTCTTTCAACAAGGTCCCCATGGCCTCAAATGTCAGAGCCAGCAGCTGCCCTCACCCCCAGCACACACACACACACACACATGTCCTGTGATGTTAACCGTGATTGAAGGTAAGTAAGTGCCGCTGAACACAGAGACAAGAGACGCACAGGGGGAAACAGGCATCTGCTTTTTGGAGCATTAAATCCCAGAGTTCCTCTTCTGCTGGTGGGTCCAGGGGCCTCTCCGGGGCTCCCAGGTTCCCAGACTGGGTGAAAGGCGTGGCGGGGAGGGGGAGGCTGGGGTTCCAGCATGCAATCAGAGAGGTATTACATGGAGAAGCCATTTGTAGCTTGTTCACCCTTTGTGTTGTCTGCACTGTGAGGTGTCAGGAGACGTGTGTGTGTGCATAGTGCACACGTCTACCTGTATATGTGTGCGTGTATGTCTTTGAGGACAGACATGTGTGTGAATGTGCCTAAGTAACATTCCTTTGTAATATCTAAAGGTATAACACTTACAATATAATACTATTTCACTTCTGACATCATAAACCCTACAGAGGTCACAGTAACTCCCATAAGGTTAAATGCAGGCGATACTAAGTCTTATTTCCTAAGCCTTAGAGTAGTTCTTGTGTCCCGTGTTGCTGTCCCCTAGTTTGACCGTTTTACATGAAGAATATGGTTGTAGGGCATGACTGTGTGTGCAGCTTGTTCTATACACACACTCGCAGTGGCGGGACGGGAGCAGTCGGGCAGAAGAGATGAGGACAGAGGAGACAGGCAGGTACTCCCCAGGAGGGGCCCGTGGGGCTGGGGGCCGGGGTAGACCCTCCAGCCCTGCCCCAAGCACACTTGGCTGTGCTCTCAGACAGCACTATTGATTTGTCCAGCTGATTAGAACACAGGTTAGCTGCTCTGCTGAATGTCGCCCTTTCAGCCCCTCTCCGCCAGTAGCAGTGTGTGTGTTTGTGTGTGTGTGTGCTTCTTTATCTGTGCCAGTGCATCTATGTTTATCTAGTATGTCCATGTGTTTGTTTTTGCCTTTATACCTGCATGTCTGTGTGTGTGTGTGTTTGTGCTTGAGCATTTCCATATGGGCGTGTACAGTATGTATCGACTTTAAGATCGACAAATACCCAACACGCTGTTAAATGTCATATGATGGTATTTTCCTTTTGTACCTACTGGGCGTGGGGCCTGTTGGAACCATTAGGGGGCGCTGTGGCACTCACACTGTACCTACTGCTGGGAACTCATCCACCTTGGCACAGCACTCCACTGCTCTCCCCTGAGGCCCTGGAAGGCTTGAGTCACGACTCCTAACCTCGATCATTTTACTGTGTGACTTGGTGTGTGAAAGCTGTGTGAAAGTGTCTTGATAGAGCAGGCTCTGTGGACAAGCCTCTTATAAAGGTTTTCAGATTAAACCTATAGTCCTAGACACTTATACAAGAATAAATCAGAATGAATCAGCCATGCTTATATATATATATATATATATATATATATATATATATACATGGCTAATTCAGGTAACACAATAATAATTCACCCAACTTTGTACTTACTAAAGGATTTTCATTTTCAGTTCTGTTGTTGTCTGGTGTCTAGGTGTGACATTTGCAGGAATGCAAATATGGTCACATGATGCACAGATACTGACCTATAACTACCAGCTGGTGGTAAGCATATTACACTATAGAGTAATTGCCCCATTTAACATGGAAACAAACAACACCTTCTGAGGAACTGAAGAGTCCTGAGGCAAAAGCCAGTGTTGTGCCAAATAATTTCAGAAGCCGAGCCTACTATAACTACGTCTTGGTTTAGCACAGTAAGCCCCATTCCGATGGTGTTCATGAGTTCCTGGTCCTCGTTCCTTGAGTTCCTCAGATGATATGCTTGCTGGTGTTATTTCAGCCAGCCGTCGGCGGTCGTCCATTCCTTGTTGTGACTTCTGAAGTCAGTCTAGCTGACAGATAGGTACGCCAAGTGTTCAGAGAGCAAACACCAAGGTGACTACGTGTTCTGATCAGTCACAGTTGGCTGATAAGATAAGATCAAATAAGATAACATAAATTAGGCCACAATGCTGCTAGGTTTGTTTTGTAATACCCAGGAAATGGATATAGGCCTCTGGAGAGGAGCATTGGCTCCCGCTCCAAAACAGTTAAAAACAGGCCAACAAGGCACTTAATGGCTGTTGTAGCACACCCTGTATTGTTAATTAAAGCATAGGGTGCTGTCATCGCGAGTGTTATTTTAACTGCGTCCAGAACAGGTGGAACAGAGTAAGAGAGGGTGTGGATTGAAGACTTCCCACACTTAAAACTCAGTATAAAAACAGTATGTCCTTACAAGACATAGCAACTGTTTATCACTGTTAATTAAGAAACCACAGTGTAGGGCAGTGTAATAGTGATAGCCTGCTCATGACTGCATGTCATGTGTCATGGATTAGAGCCAGATGTGTAAAATGAGCTGTCTCCCAGATGACAAGTGGAACGCAAATGAAAGAAAAACAATGGCTTTCACTGCACCATAGTGATTGAAAAGGGTGGCCCTTCATTTTTAAACAATTTTCTATTTAGATAGATACTGTAGATAGACAGACAGAGTACAGACAGAAGGAGGTTATATATGGTTTATAAGCCCACCATTTGAATGCATATAAACAACTATAGCACATCACCGATATCCTGCTGTGATTGGCTGACACGTTCTTCCTAGTGTCCTGGTAGCTCCAGCCCTGGAACATGAGCAAACTGTGGTGACAAATAATCTCAACTGCGGTGTGGGGGTGGGGGGCCTGCTGCAGTTGTCTGGGGGCCATCCAGGGCCTGTTTATCTCAACCTCTATTGGCAGTCATACACACGCTACACTCAGATTTATCCAGTGGCCCACCCCCACCCCTGCTCATCAAAGATTCATAAAGGCAAGGTTCTCAATGATTTTCTGTCTCTTCCTGTATTCACAGCTTGTTGTCCTGGCCTGTCTACGTGCTGCCTGGCCCACAGCACCAGTCAGCCAGAATTAAGGCAGAGGGCGCTCCTGGCTCTGTGTGTGTATGTGTGCGTGCGCGTGTGTGTGTGTGTGTGAGAGCGCAGAACAGCTTTACCTGTGTGTGTGTGTGTGTGTCATTAGGGGGTGGGCCTAAACGCAGTGTGACATGTTGATGTTGTACTAAAAATGTTAGGAGCCCCCCTGCAGTGAAGGGAGCTAGAGCCCTCTTCCTTCCCTCTCCCCTCCTCCTCCCCTCCTCTGCTTCCGTTGCTGTCATCTCTCCCCCAGCACCAGCACCCCCACCCTGTCTGGCCCTATGTGGCGATGTGAAACCAGCTCACTGAGCCCAGGGCACGCCATCTGGAGCCTCACAGGCCTTCCGACTGTGTGTGTGTGTGTGTGTCTGTTGTGGGTGGGTCTATTTAACATTATAGCTAATATTTCTGTTGTATTTGACTGTTTACTGGACTCTATGCACACAGAGACACTGTCTGTTTCTTACACAAGACCCCTGGCTCCACTTCCAGCCCCAGTGTGTGTCTGTGATCTTGGCTGACCTTGACAAGCTAAACTGTGGACTCGGAGTGACTGAACTGTAAGCTGGTTTGGAATCGGAATGTTCTAGCAGCCATCTGGGGCTCTGAACGAGGTTATCCCAGTCTTATTCCTTGCAGCTGACCCCAGCTCAGTGGTAACACTGGGGAGTTTAGGCAAATGTCCTCTCTCCAGGCTAGAGAGTGCAGAGCAGCCATGAAGGTAGGGAGAGGGAAGCCTTAAGTGTGCTGATCCTGTCGTGGTTTCACTTGTAATCCCTCTGTTGTTGGGTGGCTTTAGCAACCAGCTGTTGACAGCACCTTACACTTACACTATGTCTGTTAAAAATGTTGTTACAGAGACATTTTCGATGATTCCCTCCCTTTTTATTCTTTTTAAAAGGTTATTTTCACAAATATTCAAGTCAAAATGTAATGAACAACGCAACATCTAAAAAGCATTGAGGCCTATGGTTTTTCTGCAATAATTGATTTCAGTCAAGTCAAAATAACAATCATAACAATTTCTATACAATTGTTAAGCCTCAATATGATAATGTGTATTCATTTTAAATAGGTTTGTCTATGAGAACAGGGTGAAGCAGTTTCCAGTAAAACCCATTTATTGTCCATCCATCTTAGTGCTGTAAAGAACAGTGTGATATTTATTTTTTAATTTAAACAGAGCGCATCGTTCCACTTGTCACTTAACAAAGAGCTCTGACTACATATTGATCCAGCCAAACATATTCTGTGCCAGTACAAATAAACAGCCACACACATACAGTACACACACGCACACACAATATTACAGTGTGTTCTGTGTGCTTGCTGCCTTGCCTGAGGGCCTGGCCTGGCATGGCGGCTCCACCAAACAAATTGCTGGCTGTTTGCAGTGCTTTAAATGCTGAGGCCCTTTAATTACACTATTTACTTAATAGGTTGAAACAAAACTCATGTTCACACAGCGGTAGCTGCAGGTGATGCTTAAACCGTTGGTGCCGAGTACACACACACTCACACACACACACACACACACACACACACACATGCACACACGCAGAAAAAGGCATGCAAGCTGTTGCAGGCATGCACGCAGTGATGCAGCATGCACAAATGCATACACACGAATGTACATGCACATGTGTGAACACACACATACGAATGCATATGCACACACAGGTACACATTCTCAGCGATAGCACTCAATCTGTTTATTGAAAACAAAAAATGCGAATTTCTTGAAAATTGCTAATAGTAAAGTGAAACCACACAACCTTGTACAGAATGCGCATGAACACACCGCATATTCTAGATAGAATGCATGATTGCGGTCTCGGATGTATTGCCGGTGTTTTTCAGAGGATAAGATCTCAAAGAAACATTTTCAGCTCTGGGATGTTTCATAGTTTACTGACAAAAGAACTGGCAGATGACTCAATGTAATTGTCTGTTATGCTATCCTATAACTTGTAGCTTCACAAATCTGTCACCCATCACATAAGTTCAAGTGTGAAGAGAACTATGTGGTTTTTTCCCCCCAAGGCTTTCTTCTACTGACACTTGAAAGGTTAAATGATTAACGTCAAACTTGCTGATCATGTTTTCTATTGCCAATGGAGAGGCTGTTCGTGATTAAATAAATGTTTTGTTTTTAAAAAACGTTCAAAGAAAAGTGAGAGGTGTCCTATATTGTCAATACTGTACCATTTAATCTTTTTTTGATTGATTCATAAAGCCTATTGGAAAATAATAAAATAATACATTGTAAAAAGAACCACATATGTATAGTTCAACCTGGTGCCGCAGCTTTTTGAGACTTTATGTGTAGTATTTATCCCTAAGGAGAAAATATCATAAAAACTCATTGTTCTTTTACATATCTTAATATTTCACATTTCTTCAAACATAACTATATTTAACTGTTTTATTGTAAATGTCACCTTGTTGAATAATTGTCTCTTACAGTATTATTTGCAGATCACATTATTCATTTAATAACTATTAGTTATTTTTTACAGGATCAAATGTTTAATATAGTAATTTTAAAGTTAAAAATATGAGTTGCTTCATTTCCAGGGTGCTTCAACAAGGTGGGAACATGTTCTGCCTCATTGTTGAGTTTGATGATTGCTTTTTATGCCCAGGCCTGTTTGATTGGGAACTTTAGATTTATGACTCCACATCTGAGGGGACACTGTGTATTTTCTGAATAGCCCCGGTTCTTTCAGCTCTTTCAGGTGACTGAAAGAACTGAAAAGTATAAACTATGGGCTTGAGTTTAACACATGTTCTCACAAAATCCCCTGCTCATGGAACTCCTCTTCAGTGTTTCTAATCACTAATTTAAGGAAACAACAAGCTCTTCTCTAATCTCTTTTCTATCCTGTAGTAAAATGCACCCTTCTGAAACCCAATATCTGTTGTGGAACAGTTTAAGGCTACAGTCTCACAGTTAAGCTTCACAGAAAGGCCTCAGAATTTAACACCGCATTGCCCGGAGCTACTAGGATGACTTGTAACCAAGCAATTGCAGTTACAATAGACTATAATTAGCTGGGCCAGGTTGACCCTGCCATTGTCACCTGAAGACAGGTGGGAATTGTGCCCTTGTTGGTTCGACCTTATCATGTGACTGGGGTCAGGTGTCAGCCAATGGCTTGGCTTTGTAGCTGTTGAGGCAGGCCTCATCCATCACCAGTATTATTGCACCGCTCAGATGGTGCCCACAAGGCCTGGAGGGGGATATGTGGTGGGGGGTTAAAATGATCGTTTTACAGGAACGCTCACAGAACAACAAGTTTTCATAATGACGGCTTGCCACGGCCCTGTACGCTGCAAGAGTTAGTGCTCCCAGCGCTGCAGTAAGGCTCTTCCTGCTTCGCTAACGGAGGATTTACGGCCCTCAAACTGCCGTGTTGTGAAAAAGTGCAAACACTCACAGGCTCGTAACCTCGGTACCCCCGCCATCAAGCCCTCTTATTGCTCCATTTTCTCTCTTGGGCTGTGTAAATAAACAGTGTCATTGGGGGAAAATCCAATGTCTCTTTAAAACAGGCTCTAATTAGTTTTACGTCTGTATATCAAAATGTTTCACTCTGGTATTTGAGCCACATGTGGCCCATTTAAGTGGGGTGTTAGGGGGCTGACTGTAGGTTTGTTGTGTGTCGGGCTGGGCGTGCTGCTGGCGGGGACATAGTAGACATTTTCACTTGTCCTTGGAGCCAGCTGTATTGGATGAGCTAGGTTGTAGCCCGCTGCAGGTGGCTTATGGGCCCACCTGAGCTGCCTTCTTCCCTCTCTGTCTCTTTTATGCACATACACAAGCACACACTCGCAGACGCACGCTTTCTCTTGCACGCACACACTTTGTCAGGGGATAATCCTTCTGGCTTTTCAGAGGAGCTAACGCCCAAACGTTGCTCTTCCTGCCACTTTTATTAGCACCTTACTGCATTTGAACAAAAGTGGTCCGCTCATAAATTTTGCGGCTGTGTTGACATTAGGCCACCTTCCGTCCCACGCCCGGGGAGCAGGGAGACCATTCGGGGTGTTTGGTAATTTGTTACGCTGTTAAACACCTAATGGACGTCCACCTGGTTTTTGAGAGCAGTAGCTGCAGGTCAGAGGACTCAGCTCCTTTGCACCAAACTGCAATAGTGTTTTATTGCTTCCAATTATGAAAAGCTATTTAGAGGCTACCTGGCTGTGTGCGTATGTGTTTGTGTGTATGTGTGTGTGTGGGGGGGGACGGGGAGGTTCTGTTACATCTGGTTTGGCCTGCTCTAGACCATTTAAGCAGTGAGCCAGCCCACATCAAACACTCAGGGTGTTAAACAGTAACAGGCTGACAATGACCCCACTCTGTCTCTCAGTAATGCCTGCAGAATATAGAAATAATGAAGGTGGAAGTGTAGAAGTATAGAAATGAAAGTCGTCGGCCGTGTACTCAAACCATATCACATAAAGAAACACTTCTGTTTCTTCTAAAGAAAGGCAGTGGGCAGGCTTGTAGTCTGCACGTTTCCAGCTTAAATGTTCTAGGTTTAATCCCCAAGCCTACCTGTAACTCCAACCTGCTCCAAAGGTACTTCCTGTATTGTGTAAAAGCTAAATGAAATGGAATAGAAATGAAATGATGAGCTAATAGTATAATGATGTGTCTTTGTGTTGATCCACTGTGAGTTCAGAACAAGTGTGCTCATCAAGGTGGCCCTCTGGGTGTCCCACGTTCCCCGAGCAGCTCCTGTAGACGGCAGTAACCTCGCCTTGTTTCATGTGGTTTAGTGAGCAGTCCAGACTGCAGCTGTAGGAGACCTCACAGGGTCTGTGGTAGGGTGGGCGGCTGGGGGGGGTTTTGGCAGCATACAACCCCAGCCGTAGGTCCCCTGGCTCACTGGCGTAATCATTGTTCCTAGCAGGGCGAGAAAGGACCCGGTGCATTCTACCCCAGCCCATAACTCCCCCACAACCCCCGCCCCTCTCCTCGATAAAGCACTCCTGCGTGTTTTCCACAGCCATTAATTAAAGGGGGAAAGGAGTACATCAGATGTTAGTTTTATTAGGCAGGCTCTTTAGAGGGAATCAAAATGAAAGGAACATATGTCATGCATTTGATGTCTCTACCCCCCTCCCCCCAATCGCCCACCTCACACACTCACAAAGTGTGCAGTCAGCAGCTGTCTGCAGACACAATAGCATTGCATTGATCCAGAGGAAACGGTTAAGACGCGGCCCTGCCCACTCTGCCTGCTGCCTGTCTGCCCGCCCACCGCCAGGCTGACTGTGGGCACTGCTTTAAGCAGACCTGGGCTCATGGCGGTGGTTGATGGCTACATCTGGCGCTTTATTGCTGCTAATGTGGATAAGATGTAGGGTTCAGAGGATGGTTGCAGGTCTGGGTGGGGTATCTGTAGACACCACCTTACATTGAATCCATTCTATACTTAACATCATCGTCTTGCACAGGTTCAAAGTTTTGCACATAAATGAATATGCAATATCTTTTCACACGCGGGAAGGGGTTGTTGTGTGCCTGTCCTGATGGGACAGCATGATTTATGAGACGCGTACCTGTTGTTTCATGACTTGTTTGAGTGCATTCTCTACTGCTGGGCCAATCTCAGGTTGCCAAGGCCATAAAACTCACACCTGCACAGGTGTGCGGTAGAACTCTGTGGGAAAGCAGGTGACCCGAGGACTCTTCTAGACTTGCAGCTTATAAAAAATGTTATCTGTAAATCTTGATCTGCGAATATGTTGACTCAATAGATTGCAAGACATACACGTAGACCAAATAAACGTGTTAGTCAGACCAGAGCAGTCCCATACTAGTTTAGTTATGCTAGCAATCCCATGCTAGTTTAGTTAAGGCAGGAAAATGTAATGCTCACCTGAACTGCACCTCAACATACAGTACGCAGTTGCCCATGGGCAAGGCACTAAATCTGTCTGCTCAACAACTATTGAATGTGGTTATTATATATATGTTCACAGACTACATCTGTAGTCTGACAGCCTAAACTGTCTGGTCCCACATGGTTTACCAATGACCTCCTACAGATAACGCAATAAGAATGGTCTCTTATCTATGTTCTGCTGGTCTTTTTTCACTTGGCATGACACACCGGTGCATCTATCAATGTAATTGCACAAGTCAGAAGCACTGATGCTGTCTATTAGGGGCATTTCCATCCCGTTAAGAGCAGAGATCCTTTTAATGTATGGCCCTGTGCAAGTGTATAGCTATGCTGTTACACAGCAGCCAGAGATTGAGTGGACAGATGATGGCGCTACTGATGGCAGCTGAGGTTGTGCTGATAGCTGAGATGATATCGCCCCACTCTGCACTCTTCTAATAGGCCTTTCTGGAACGAGAGAGAGCGCAACAACAAAGTGAAACAGAGGTTAATCATTTTATTTACTCGTTTTCTCCCCCTATTTCCCTCTCTCTCTCTCTCTTCTGTTCCTTGCTTTAGCCCGGACGTGGAGCGGGGGCGGGGAAATCGATAGCGAGCGCATTACAGTAAAACGTATTGATTAGGAGACCTGCGAGCAGCGTGTTGGTCGCCGAGATGGTGGAATGATGCAATGCTTAAAGGAATTTATCCTCTGACTTTTACATTAACCTTTTATTGACTGCTTTGCCTGTCCATAATTAACACTCACTTTAGCTAAAGTGGTTAGTTTGAGCGCGGAGGGGGGCCCCGGCCCCTATTGCAGCTGTGGCCCTAGAAGGCCCGCCCCGCGCTGCAGTTCAAGTGCACTGTGCTGTACATGAGGAAGGGCCTCTGTGGAATAGAGGCGATAGAATCCCAGATACCTTTCACATTAGCATACCATTTGAGCTGGGGCCTGCAAGGCTATAGGGTTTCAGGGCAAATTGAAATGAGTGATTGTATTGCCAATCTCTCCTGACCGAGCGCCAGATGGGATAGTTAGGTTCATATCTGTCTGGGGTTAATCCATTGGAACGGCCTGCACTTGAAAACGCACTCTCTCTCTGCCCCTCTCTCTCTCTCTCTCTATCTCTCTCTGCCCCTCTCTCTCTCTCTCTCTCTCTCTCTCTCTCTCTCTCTCTCTCTCTCTCTCTCTCTCTCTCTCTCTC
>JAODUG010000018.1:5774680-5789205 GCA_027564795.1 Aphredoderus sayanus | reverse complement strand
GGTAAAAAGGCACAAAAAACAACATAAATACATAAAGAAATAATTAATTAATAAATAAATATCCACATCCATTTAAAAAAAAATCATATTGCTGCAGAGGTTTTTCTGCGGTTCCCACCAGACCAAATAAGTTATACATGTCTATGTGTTTTATTTTTCCAGATTAACTTTGACAATATCGTAAAACTATAGTTGTCCGTACAATTGGATTGATTTAGCAGTCTGTAATGATATGGTAACATTTACAAAAATGCTAGCTACTGGTGTTAGCTAGCTACTGTAACAGCAGCACATTTAACATTACGTTTGTGGTCAGATTTTGCGTTCGTCATTTCCGTTAAGTGCTCAACTTCAGTGTGTAATATGAGACGATACTACCTCTCGAAATTAATGTACAACGCAATTAAGTACGTAGTGCGTCTTATAAATAATAGCAAATAAAACATTTTCACCTGAGAAAAATAAAAAAAAATAAAATAAAATAAAATAAATAAATAAATAAATAAATTTAAAAAAAAAAGTACGTAGTGCGCATAGTGCACTAATAGAAGTACACTTATGGAAGTACGTGATTTGAGACACAGCAATGGTCTTGCTAGTATTAGTTTCTGTGTTCTGTGTTGTGAATCACACCCACACATACATAGAGACACAGGTTAAACAGTGACCTTTGACACCAAACAGTGGTTTGGCCTGGCTGGGCCAAAGCCTTATATTCTGTTGGATAACTGGTTCATAAACCTGATGTGCTTTCTTATGTGAACAGGATATATGAAAGAGAAGCCTTGAGAGCCATATAACCCCTCCTGATCCACAGCAATGGTTTCATAAGGCCATATTACAGAGTTAATGCCCCTGTCTCCATGCTCCACCCCTGCCATTGATTCCTGTTTAAAAGGCTATGGGTAGTCGATAGCACTCGTCATTGCCGTCTGTCTCTATTTACTAATAAATAAAGTGGAGTGCATTGACGGCTTTGGCCAGGCCTGTAATAGCATGCATGCTAATGAGCACAGGGCCCCTGGGGGCCGCTGACGAGAGGGGGAGGTGGTAATTCTCTCTCTCTCTCTCTCTCATATAATACACACCAGTCCAATCATGGTAATTGCCCGCCAGCCCAGTTGTTGTTTAACATCACTCATCAGACGAAAGGTTGCATAGATTTTCCTTGCAGGCTCTCCCGTTCGTTTATTGTATTGTTGTTCTTCTCTGTCTCCCCCCCCTCCCTCCGCCCCCATCTCTGAGGCTGGTTATGTGTAGGTCAGCTCTGGGGGTCGTGTTGGGTCGTTTGTCAGGTGGGCCTGAAAGTGCTTGTGTGCCATAATCTGCTGTCCAGATCAATGCTGCATCATAGAGACCAAATGAATGGTTGGTACTGATACTCTGTCTTCCTCCTTTCAGCTACTGTATCTCTACTTCTGCAATACTGCTACTACTGTACATAGCATAAACTATGGAGAGGGGAGGAAACTCCTCGTGTGAAACCATTCAGAAAACAACACAAACACAGGCACACATACAGTACATGCAAAAAGCAGCACATACATGCCTACATTAACCAACTCAACTTTCTTGCATACAACAAACACTTAAGTAAATAAAAATACATGCCGATGACATATAGTACTGACACACTCTCTCTCTCTCTCTCTCTCTCTCTCTCTCTCTCTCTCTCACTCTCTCTTACTCACACACACACACACATAAGCACGCAGCAGTTTATTGTATTATGTTTGACAGTGTTTTCCTGTGAGATGGGCTTGCTGGTGTGAAGAGACGCTCAAAGCTCAGCACAACATTGGACTGCTGTGTCAACCGTGACCCCACTCAACCCCATGTGAGCTGCAGAGCTAGCTGGCAGGGTCGCTAGGCGACTCAGGTGAGAAGAGGGGTCATGGGTCAGCTGTGGCATGTCAGCCTTGCTGTTCAGGAAGTGTGTTTTAGGTACATTCTCACTGCCTGACATGTACTCCCCATGCTAACGCTAAGTCATTGCTTTGTGGGCCAGCAGTGGTAAGCTCACTTCCTTTAACTAAGTTTATGTGAATGTTGTATTAGAAACAAACATAAAGTGAGCCTTTAGTATTGCTGTTTAACTTGATATGCTCAAAATACACATACTGTACACACACACACACACACACAGACGTTCACTTATTTTCCCAAACTCTACAATGGACCAAATCATTAGCATGTGCTGTTGTAAAGTGGACAAGTGAACAATAGGTTCAACTTTGAGTCTTTCTTGCTTGTTTCAGATAACTGTACTGCAGTGAATCTCACCATTATTTATCAAGACTTTCACTTCTCTTCCTTCTTCTTTCTCTGTTTCTGATGGCTCCTACCGAGTCGACTGGAGCCCATGTTCATGTTTGTTGGTCTCAAACCATTCCCCCTCTCTGCGCTTCACTCCCATTTTCGACACATCCAAACAGACCCCCTGCCGGCCCCATGCCGAAGCAGCCCTACTGACATCCCAGAGCCGGGCTTGGCTCTGAGGCTCACTGTTGCTCTGCGCGGCCCTGCGTCCTGCTCCAGTGTGTTTACACAGCAGCGCTCTAGTGTAGCTTCCTTCCCACTCCTCTCCTCTGAAAACGTCGCGGCTGGCCGTCCGGATCCAGGCCGCCGGGGGGGCTGTGCTCCGCTGCGTGTCTGCACAGAGGTAAACAAGGCCAGGGTCGGACATTAAAGCTCGCTGCAGGGGCACGCGTACTGGAAGTATCGCTCTCCACCGGCGGCGGGGAGGGTACAGTTACTAAACCTGTATAATGTGTGCAGATGAATGTGTGCGTGTGTGTTGGGGAGGTGTTGATGGATAAGGGTGTGTAATTGTGAGAAGATGCATGTGAGTAAGTCTGTGGTGTGCTTGTGTGTGCAGCTGCGTTTAAGTGTTGTATAACTCAATAGCTACTAATGTACTAATTTGGGATAGATAGATACAGTAGATAGAACTAACAAGACCTATAATAGAAGGTTCTTTTTTCAGTTATACAGATATTACTTGAACAAATTAGCTCAACTAGAATGTCGTTTGCTTATCAAAATATCCAGAGGTTGTATACAAGCTTGTACTGCATGCTGTTATACATACAGTATACTGCCTCTTTAATATATACTGCAGTTTACCACATATGTCATGACAATTCTGAAATTCTAATTCTAAAACCTTCAGGATGTTTTCCAAGTGCTGCTGTGCACTGTGGCTATTCTGTCTGTATTCTCACAGTAGACTGGCCTGTTGTCTGCTTCACTGGTCTTTGTTCATCCCCGGTTCTTGAAATAGTCTGCACTCTTTTTTCTTCTCCTGCCACCTGCCTGTCCTGCCCATGCCTTTTCTTCTTCTCCTGCCCTGTTCAGTCCAGGGAGTCATTATTGCTTTGCTAAATATTTCATGGGCCTCAATACCTTTGCACACAGCCACCTGCCAGACCTCTCTCTCTCTCTCTCTCTCTCGCTCTCTCTCTCTCTCTCTCTCTTAAACACACACACACACACACATATGTGCCACGGACAGACAGGTCATAATAAAAGAGACAAAGTGGAGGTAGAGAGAACGAGTTAGCCTGTCTAGCATACATTTACATTCAGAGAGGGGCATTGTCTGAACATCTCCGCTTTATAAACCAGTTTCCTTTAGAAGACGGAGACATTCCCTCGGTGTTGTCAAATCTGTGCCCAACAACGTTTTATGAAACACCCCTCCCCCCCACACACACACACACATGCACCTAGAAGCATTTTTTTCTCTCCAAACATGAAAGGTAGAAATTTGTAGACTCTTCTGGGAAGTAAGGAGAGAACGTGAGAGTAAAGAGAGAGAGAGGGAATACTAAACTTCTCCTTCCCCTGACCTTGACGTGAGCTGTGAGTTGCTTTTCCACACTACCCACTCCCTCCTTTCCTCACCTCCAACTTTTTTTCCCCAGGACCACCTGTTTACTTTGACTGGGTTTGTGAGGGGTCTTGCATCACCTGCAATGTCCTCTCTCTCTCTCTCTCTCTCTCTCTCTCTCTGTCTCTCTCTCTCTGTCTATCTGTCTCTCTCTCTCTTTCTCTATCTCTCTCTCTCTGTCTGTCTGTCTATCTGTCTCTCTCTCGCTCTCTCTCTCTCTCTGTCTATCTGCCTCTCTCGCCTTCCTTCCAGAAGGCTTGGTGATAGGCAGATGAAATATTCAGGGTGTGTATAAGCGCTTTAAGGTATTTCAGAGTGGCTAGCTTGCTGCCACCGCGCTTTGACTTCATAAATAAATGGTCAACAGTTGCCCGTACGACGGCCGTCTGCTGCATCGACGTCGGGGCTGTTTGTGTGCCTGAGGCCAAGTCCTGCCACCAGGTTCCAGGCCTTAAATATGGATAAGCTGCGAAGCGCCTCTGGACACACTCCTGTGTAGTCTGGATGATGCTGAATAAAGCTCAGTGGTGCACATACACCGCAAACCTCCAGGAGGAAATGTGTTGTATCTTTATAGCATGTAAAAGGAAATAGCATTTCTTTTCAGTCAATGGGAAAGTGGATTTGACACATAGTACCCTGCAGGACAGCTGTCAATTGTACTACAGTATTTCTTCTGTTGAACTCTTTAACTAATCACAAATATTTATGTGGGATATTTGCCTGACTTACTAGAATGTACTTCTAGTAATAGTGAAATAATGTAATGTCTGTACTAGCGCTTAAATAAACAGAGTTAAAGGAGTAGTGATCATATTTGGCTGTTGAACCTGTGACCTTTGTGTTAAAAGATGACAAGTTCAAACACTAAGCCTCTATGGCACAAAGCCATATGTTGTGCATTCCACATTATTAGATGACCATTAGCTGCCCAAACAGTCTCTCCACCTCAAAGCTCCAAAGCCACTCTGGTTTCTGCGAGGGAAAAAGCCTGACACTTGGCTTCCTTTGAGCCCTGGTATGTCAACGCGTGTTCTCACATTTACTTTGCAGTGGCAGACAATTCTACCAGGAAATGAAATGAGTCCGTAACAAATGTTTTGGCTTCTTTCTGAACTTTAGCGAGCAGATGCCTGCCAACTACGGTAGTGTGTTTGCGTTCCCAGAACCCCCCAGGGACACTGACCCCCCTGAGCTTCCGGACAGAGGATGGACGGTTCCTCTCTTTCATTTTGGAGAGGAAAAAAATAAAAGATTAAAGAATGTCTTAGGGAGTTTAATTTGCATCCCATTTGTATTAGGATAAGAAGGGCTGATGGAATTGGCTTTTTGGCCAAAATGGAATAAGTCCATTTGAGTTTCATTTAAATCAGTGTAGATAAGTTCTAGGTCTAGCCTGGAGTTTTAGCCTCATGCACTAATCTGCAGGTGAATGAGGGGATTCTGGGACAGATAAAGATGACCTTGGAGGTCTGGCCACTTCTGGCCACGGACAATTTCATGGATTGTGCATGTGTGTGTTTTATGTGTGTACACTTTTCTAAAAATGTGCACTTTGGCAATTTTATTTAGCAAAATGTGCTACTTATATTATTACTTATTCGGTTGTGTTTATATTTGTGTGTGTGTGTGTGTGTGTGTGTGTGTGTGTGTTTGTGTGCATGACTAGTTTGGACTGGCTGTAAGTGAGTGTATATTAAGTATGTTACTAACAATGGTGTTATCAGCTATCGGAAGTCTCCTCTGCATCCTGCAGGACTCCACAGATGAAGCAAGACGTCAGCAGCACAAGCCTGCACCGGCCTATAGGCTCTGCAGATCCGGACAGTAGCCTACTGAGGTGGCTCAAACAGGAAAAACTTGTGCTTACGCCTGCACACCACACCTGCTTACTTGTGAGCATTAAACGCATTGACAATACTCCTTGCTGCATGACTGATGGGCTGCATTCACTGTGTTCAATGCGTGCACGCAGACAATGTTGTTTGCTATTCTGTCTGTATGCTGCAGATAGGGCAAGGGACTTGTTAGCTGTCAGGCCGCGAATTCACAAAGCTTTTCCCTCACTTATTGATGGGGATTCGTTAAATTACATACCCCAACAAGAGAGGTGGGAGGGGGGGGAAAACAACAACATTTGTAAAAGTTTCCTAAGGGCCGCTTGTATAGCAGCGTTGTCTCGTGTACACAAAAGAACAGAAGATGGATCTCAAATGCATTATTCTCTCTTTTCCCCTCTGCTTTTCTCTGGGCTGTCTTCCTGTGGTCAGGCTCTGGCCGCTCTTGCTATTATCCCGAGGCGTTATCAAGGTGTAGCTGCTTCTTCAGATCAGGCCTGCGATAAGGGCTAAATAAATGGAATGCTTGGCTGGTGGACCTGCGCAGGTCAGACTTTGTTTCTCTGCTGTTGTTGTGGTTGGTGTTTCATGTGTTGCTGTGTTTGTTTGGGTGTGTTAGTCTGTTAGGGGGTGGAGGGTTAGGGGGCGCAGTGGGACACACTCTGCAGGCTAATGAACTTATTGATTTCAATTTCCAGGGCTTGTTTGCTTCCCGCCTGACACTCCTGGAGCTTTCATCCATTGCCGGATATAAATGAGTAACTCTACCCATTGTGAAGGGAGTTTTTCTGGTTTTGTTATTTTGTTTACAACATTTTTTCTTCATCTGTACTCTCTCTCCCGTTCTTTTCTACTCCTCCGTCTTCTTCTGTCTTGTTCTCTCTCTTTCTCTCTCCTAGCGTCTCTACAGTACCTCTCCCAGGTTACGCAGTGCAATGTTGGAAATGCCCTTTTTAAAGGTGCTAAAAGCTGCTGTGGCGACAGATACTGTCACTGTGGGGTCTCCTAAGAGGTTTACCATCCACCTGTCCCTGAGATGGAGCCCAGGACATGACTGTATGTGTGTGTGTGTGTGTGTGTAGTTACACAAGGCTATGGGAGATGTTAACTGACCTCATCAGCAGGGTCAGGAAGCAGCTGAGGACTGTGTGTGTGCACACGTGTGCCGGCCGCTTATCCATATCACATGTCAGGTCCCCAACATGGCTGCCTGCATGCTCGCCATCAGCGAGGCACATTCCCCAAGCCGCTCCGCTGGTGCAAGCCGACCTGAGACGGAAACACCCTAGCAGGCCTAACGAGCACCGTGGGATCCTCCGTCTTGGTCAGGGAACATCCGATACCCCCCAGTGACATCCAAAGGTTAAACAGTTAAAAGGTCCGGCTGCTATATGTAGATACAGAACGCCCCCCTCCCACGCCGAACACGATACTCTGGGAAGCACAATAACAGGTCTGCTAGAGTGTGTATGTGAGTGAGTGAGGGAGAGAGAGAGAGAGAGAGAATTGATGCTGAGTAGCGTACGCTTTAATAGGCCTGTCAGAGTCATATTGTTTATGCTGCGTTCCAGATTAATCCATTCTTCCTTTATGAGCCTTCGCAGCCACCGTAAATTGCGGGCACGAGGCCGGCCCGCCGCTGAGTTACGCCTGGGGGATAAGGTGCCACACAGTGGCAGGGAGTAAATCACTTCCCCTGGACTGGACAAGGGGCAATACCTGGGCCCTTGGTAAATAAAGCCATAGACTAGCACACTCACTCCATCCCAGCCTGAAGGGCCATTGTTCTCCCAAGGAGCAGGGAGAGGCAGACAGACGTGAGGCAGACAGTTGAAGCGAGGGAGATGAGGATGCAAGGAGAAGAAGAGTAAGTAAGGACCCAGGAAGAGAGCGAGCGACAGACAGGGTGAGGGTATGAGAGGCTGACAGGGGGCCAGACAGAGCGAGGTGGATGCTGGCTGGGTGGGG
Organism: Aphredoderus sayanus; assembly: GCA_027564795.1. NCBI lineage: Eukaryota > Metazoa > Chordata > Actinopteri > Percopsiformes > Aphredoderidae > Aphredoderus > Aphredoderus sayanus. The sequence goes on along the minus strand of JAODUG010000018.1, from coordinate 5,781,507 downwards.
TCCCGGGCGGTGCAGCTGGAGATCTGTCAGACTATTTGAACACAGCCCGCTGTAAGACTGCACTAAGCACACCGCTTGCTCCCCGGGCCCCCGGCCTGCCTGAGCTTCATCCGGGCCCTCTGCCCACCGAGGCCCCTCCAGACTGGGGGCGTGGGGGTGCTGGAAAGACAGACAGAGGCCGGAAATGCTCTTGCTCATGCTCCCTGTTTGGCTAGCAGCCGGCAGCCAAAGAGAATGGGGAATGTGCGCGGAGCTCTGTCAGGACGTCATGACTTATACATTACGCACATTGTGAAAATGCTTCCTGGGTACTGTGTATCACACTTCCCCCCTCCCATCCCTCCTTCTGTTCTGCTACTACCCCCACCCATCGCTTTCTCTCTCCCATCCCTTTCAGCAGCTCAAAGTTAGCTTTTTCTTCCCTTTGACAAAGTATTCCCTGGTTGTTAAATGTTAATAAGCAGCAGGCAGTGGGCGACAAGCTCACATCCTGCAGTTTAACTGACTCCTCAACAGACCTGCAGGACAAAGACCTCTGATGGTCATATCACGGACACACACAGTATATTACAGTGCTGAAATGCTGTCAATACACCTGATGTCAATTGAGAATGATGGATAATCTGCTAATTCTGTGGTTCTAAAAATGGCGCGGGTAGGGTAGGGTCACAATATACTTTTCAGGAGTCACATTGTCTAAACATCTTAAAAAAACGAAATTTGCATACATATTCCAATGGTCTTTATGGCTGTTCGAATATGATTATACACTAGTTTGTGTTTTGCCTATATTTCTACAAGAATGTTTGATGTTATGGTATACAAAGGGGGGGTTGTAAGCCAAAAACCACCTTCTGGAGTGCCATGCTAAGTTAATAGACTATATATCTGACCTGAGACTGGTGTGTCTGATGCAAACTCCATACACAACCACTACATAAATCCCCAGGTTGGCCCTCCACGCTTATAATTCCCTCTTAACTCTGCCATTTAACCTATCCATTATTCATATCTCCAACAATGCCAGCGGACACAAATCAGTGCTCTCCTTGCCTGTGTAGCTGTCCTACTACCACGCAGGGCTGATGCATTATTCAGGGCGTGCCAGGCTAAAGACGGTGCTTCCTGTTCTCAACGGCTGGAAGCAGCAGTCTTCTGGCTGGCCCCCTGCTCTCTGTATGTGGGCTGTGGGCTGTGCTTGCCCCTGTCTTGCAATCATCCTAAAACAGACGTAATACAGTGTGCATCAGCTGCTGCTAATACAATATAGGATATCTATTTTGTGTGTTGACCCCAAAAGGCTTGTTATTTGTGTTTGTGTGGATGGTTTCTCTTTTCTTTGCATGGCTGTGTGGGCCTATTGCATAAATATAATATACATCTGCACGCATATTTCACACACATGTTTACATGTACAACACTGTACCAGAGTCAATATCTACCTTGTGATGTTTAAATGTAGCCAGCCAATCAGAAGTGTTCTTTGGTGGGTTAGTGGGGGGACATTGTTTGAAAGTTGATTGTGGCTCTGCGCAGGATGCTGATGAACACATTGAGCCCAGCCTATGACCCCAGCTCAACAGCAAACTTGATGGCGAGAAGACAAGCAGCAGTTATAACTGTCAGCCACGCCACGCCTGATCGTGTACCTCCACCTACAGTACAGTGTCCTCTCTGCTGAGAGGAACTACTTTCAGCAAATGGTGCGATTGGACAAAGCACATACAGATATGTATGGACTCACACAGCGACCCAGGTAATACATTGGGCCAATAAATCCACTAGCCCTTTAATTAAAGCTAATGGGGCCCCACACTTGAGGTGTCTGAGGTCAGATTACACCGTGTAAATCATTGTTAAGCATCACTTGCTTGTCTCAGCAGCATCACAATGCAGCAGTGTTTCTTTGTGAGCGAGAGTGCAGGTGTCTATTCTTATTTAAACCAGCTCCATAATTTGATCTTTGTAAAACTTAAGTTGCTGCAGGTGTTTGGCAGGAGGAAGGATAGCCTCAGGGCTCAGCGCTAGCATCGGGGCCCGCTGAGACATCCCATCATCCCCTCTGTCTGGCAGCGGCGTTTCAAACCGCACCCGCGTCTGAAGTTGCCCTTGGTTCTACATGTGTAGTGGTAATTATGAATGAGGGGGACTCAGATCCATACAAAAACATCACACGTTTTACAGCGTGCTGCTATTGTAATAAAGATCAATAGACACAATATCAGATGGGGGCTTGAGGAGAGGTGGTGCTTTACATTCTCTCTGCAATACTTTGTGTTGCCTTCCTTCTCTCTCTCTCTCTCTCTCTGCCTCTGTACAGGGCCAGTGTAGCACAGCCGTTTTAATTGCCGTTTGTGGGACTATTCTGTGATGTGAGCTGTTGAAAGGGAAGCGTCCTTAAAGTGTTTTCACTGTTACATTCTGTACTGGCCGATATCTGTGTAGCTGGAGCCAAGGCCAAACTTCAAGACAGGTGTCTGTGTGTGTGTCATTAATTCATTAATGTGTGTGACAGAGTAGCATTTTTTTTGGCACAATGACTAATCAGCTCATACACACTGATTTTGTGTTTGCCTTTGTGGTGTGTGTGCGTGTGTTGACAGTGCACCTTTTGTTCTGTGTGTGTGTTGGATCATACATAAAACATACAGTGTGTGTGTGTGTACTCCTCAGTAGGAGGGGTCCGGAATGTCAGAAGTGGGAGGCGTGAGGAGCTCTCTCTGATCCACAATAGCTCCATCTTGCCCTCAAGAACAACAACCACCAATCACTATAACAATATGTACAATGCAGTAGTGTTCCCATTCTAAGAAATGCATCTTCAACTATTATGAAACCATTATATGTGTCAGAAACACAAGCATCTTCAATTTTATAAACATAAATCAGTGCATCTTTCAATGTCCATGGGCAAATATTTACATGAATATTCTGAATATGCATATGATAACTTACGTGTATATATAGAGATTTTTTATTATTATTATAATATATATTTTTGATAGGTGGGGCATTCTTTTGACTTTCAGCAGATGGGCAGGAACACACAGGTGCACATGCAACAAATGACTTACAGCCCAACAGGGACGTGCATAGAGTTCCAATGGAGCAGGGGTTCACCTGTTTAAAGGAGCCTCTGTCACCATGGAGCTGATTTGAAGTAATTTTAACTAATTAAATAGTTCAGTATTAAAATGATCATATAATACATATGCATTCTTCTCAGTATCACCCAGATAAACTGGCTACAATTATTGTAGCCAGTTTATCAGATTGTGACACATTTTCACACCACACCAACTGGAAAATATTATTTCCTAGTTCTTTAAATCACATCTTATTTGTCTATGCGGTATGGACTGATGTACTATACTCTACATTATTTTACAATGTTTATATTTGCATATGCATTTTTATGCTATTATGTTAAAAGAAGTTCATAACATGCACAGCCATGCTGGGCCACTGTAACATCCACAGCTGCTCCTGGGAATGCCATGCTCCTTCCCATTCATCGTCACAGGTGTACTGTAATAACTACCGGCCTGCAGCCGTCCATGTCCCCAACACTCCCCAGCAACACACCGGCCTGTTATCACTCATTATCATGACGCTCCTGTCCTTGTCTGTGGGGGGTTATACAGTATATGTTGGGGATTATGCTTCTGTTTTTGTCGGTAATTGTTTTCAATGTTCTACTTACATGTTGGCTGTGAGCCTGTCTATCTGGATTAAACGCAGAGCGACAGCTGATATTTAGTATATTTCCATGTTTTCATGTTTTCCATTTAGTCTGCACTTGCACTCATGCAAACCCGTGACAGCCACAAGCTATGGATCGCCTCCTTACGGGGATGGCTGTGTCTAAAAACAAAAATATAGTTAAGTAGTTAATTTAGAGAACAAGGACATTTGCAAAGTGATCCTATAGGGCAGAGTACATTACACTATATTAGATTATATTATGTTTACTTATCCATGTGGGGGCATGCTAATGGCTAATGGCTAATACAGCCAGATGGCAATAGGCATACTAACCCTTTTACAATTACTGAGTTTCAAATAATTAGACACTTCTAGTTAGGTCTCTACTGTCTGTCTGGAAAACAGTTGAATCGGTCTCACTGAACACTGACATGTAGCAGTCTACAGTCTACAAATGAAAACATCATTAGTATATTTTAGGAGGACATACATTACTTACAGAACATGCTTTACAACCTGTGCAAGTTTGAAGTTGTGATCTGCAGCCACTGTGATAATGTCTGATTGATTGGAATGTATTTGTGATCTTGTTTCTATAGAGCAGAAATATTGTCAATGTGGGATTAATGGATTTGAATGGACATGATGGTAATGCTATCTTAATGTGTATTGCTTTTTTGTGTATGTCTTGATAAAGAATGGAGCAAAATCTATCACATGTACCAACTGCATGCTTGATGCACTGCACTGTATGCTTTTTAACAAACCAAATCATCTGGTTTTTGTTGTTGATAATTACATTCTGCAGTGTTTAGTCACAGATGCATGGAAAAAGTCATTAAGTATGTTTGACAACAAAAAGGAAATTCCAGTATTATTTTTTTCTTCTTCTTAATTTAACATACGAAATATGTGGGCTTCAAATATGGCAGCAATCGAAGTGGTTTGCCATTTAAAGTTTAAAAGGCACACATAATCTGGCTCCAGTCTTTTAATGGCTACATAAACTATTTTTTCTAGGATAATCATTTTATCTGATAAACACGGATTCCAAACATTCTTATCAGTTGCACGCTTGCAGTTGTTTTTTAATCCTGTGATTCTGTCTCAATGTTTATTTTAATTGTTTCTCCAGCACAGAGGCTTTTCTTCAGCAGATAATGCACTTGTGAGAACAGGTCGTGATCTCTAAATGAGTTTTTCTCCACTGTATTTGCCTCGGTCTACTTGCCAGCCCTGAGAAGCATCTCGACTCCTGCAGAAGTTCAGATTGACTTTGTTTTTATACAGCCAGCGTGCTCCGTTAGCGCCTTGCTCCAGGGAAGCAGCTTTGCTAGGGGACTGATGCCAGCTAGTTCTGATACCAATTGGACTGGTTTCCCCACCTTGAGACTGGAGCCAAATCTCTGTGTATTAGGATCAAAAACAGTGTCTCTTCTGTCCCCTATGTCTTTACATAATGTGGTAATGTGATCACGGCCAGGGGTGGAGTGCTGTGATTATTGCTTAATGCTGTGACTGGAATAAAAATGAATAAAATGAAGCTAGCCAGATGTTCGTGTTTGACTGTGATAACAGCTCCTCCACCAGGACTTCCCCTCACTGCTCACATGCCCTGCTGGTTCCACTTCCCAGTCATTGGAGGAAAGCTGTTTATTCCACATGTAGCCTAAGTAGAGGTGTCGGGGTTGGACTGACTGTGCGTGTGGTGATGACAAACACAGGTCTATTTAGTCTGGTCTGGAAAGGCCGGGTAAACACCGGAGAATGGAAGCAGCTGCTTTGTTTCTTGTTTCTCTTCTCTCCTTTTCAAGAATAGAACATTATGAGTTTAAAGTGTTAGCTAGTGTGTGTGCCCTGACCGTCCTATAGACATGATATATTCCAGTTCAGCAGTGGTTCACCTCAGTGGGTCCATGGCTTTCCTTTCATTGTGGATACATAACCCATTACAGTCAATAAACTGTCAAAATACATACTAAGTATGGTATGTTGTTAGATGCAGTATTGTAATATATCTGGGAAAATGGCTTCTGATACATTTGTCCAATTCACTTATACATGAAGTCTGAAAGTCAAGAATCAGAAAACTTTCCACAGAAGGACTTATAAGTACATCCACCTCATATCATGCTTACACTACAATGGTTGTCAAAGTACTGCCAGTCTATTCCATGTAATGTGCCCACAGTACTCCACATGCCGGTCTTTGTCTAGAAACTAGAAATGCCCTCTGGAATGTTTGGAACATCCCAGTTATGTGGGCTGCAAATTCCTCTCAGTACTAAAACACTGTCCCATCCCTCCCAGAGGCACCTGTTCAGGGGTCAGAGGTCGTCCTGTTAGGGGTAATCCCCATGGAAACCTGAGCAGGCTAGAGAATAACGGCACCGCGCCCTGTGAGGGTGTAGCGCTCCGTCCCTCTAATTCTCCCACTAATCACATTTTAATTGAACTCCAGCGAACTTGTTGCTGCTTCAGTTAGTTATTCCATTTTCTTAGCAGATGTGCCTTTGATCCCTGTAAAGTGATCTGCCTGGGTGACGTCACACACACTGGCTGGTAGGCTGGTAGGCTGGTATAGACATGGGGAAAGTAGAACCATGTGCTTGGACTGCCCGGCCTGCTTCTGCACACACAGAGTTTTGGGTGGGAGGGGTTTATGACACAACACAAACATACTAAAACACAACACACACATTGTTTAGTGGTTACTTTCCCCTCACCTTCATAGTACTAATGTATTTTGTGTTTGACTTGCCAACAGTGTATTGGGCATTTTCACAGTTCTTCTTCTCAGTTTGAAAAAAAGGTTTACTTCCATAAGGCACCACGAGTAGCCTTCTTAGAGGGGTCGGACCATTTGTAGGACATTTACCTTTTAGTCTGTGCAAGTCAAACAGGTGTTGGCAGGGGTATTGTGGAGGTCTCTCTCTCTGTCTCTCTGTCTCTCTCTCTCTCTCTCTCTCTCTCTCTCTCTCTCTCTCTCTCTCCTGATCAACTGCTGGGTGGATTGTAAGGGGGGCTGGTAAAGCATTTGAGAGTAGTGGGGCTCTACAGCACTGTATAGGTAACATATGCATGTGTGTGTGTGTGTGGGGGGGGCAACATGGAGGAGAGGC
>JAODUG010000018.1:5747385-5757385 GCA_027564795.1 Aphredoderus sayanus | reverse complement strand
GGATGTTGTCTCTGATTAAGCCTGTGTTCTTAGCTGCCATATTAAAAATGTGACAGCTGAGCTCTGTCTCATCACAATGATACATATTTGGCGACGCATACTTCCATTCAAAGGGGCTTTCATTGTGCTTTAAAAGAGCAGTTATGTAGCTTGTGTGCCTTGTGCGATTGTGCGTATGTCGCTGTCTGACTTCACAATGGTGGAGGTTAGTGGGGCCAGCCAAAATGGTGGACCATTCTCTTCTGCCTAACAATAGCCACATGTATCAGAATTGAATGTGGCTTTTGATAGCCATTCTGATTTAAAAACCATGCCATAGGCATATCCAGTGGGACACCTCCAGTCTAGCCTATATGTCACTGTGACATACTGATTTGTATCGGTGTGCTTACATTAACAAGGCGGCCAAACCTGGTTTATGTTCAGTATATACACAGTATATATAGCATGCACCTGTACTGCTGTTTGTGATCTTTTGGTCACAGAGTCCCCAGCCAAACACCAGCCATGTCGGCTAGTCTGGGGGGTGTCTGTGGCCACCCGAACGGGCCGGGGAAAGGAAAGGAGGACTGCTAAATCAGCCAGCAATCCAAACACCTTCCATAAATCCTCCAAATGGGCTCGGGTGGGGAACATAAAGCACACCTGCAAGACTTATGTAAGTCTTATTAAACCATAAATTGCTAACACCAGCCGCTCTCTGGAGCTGCTCTGGGCTGGAATAAATCTCAGACAGCACCTCGGTGAGGAGAAAGAGAGAGTGAGAGGGACAGATACAGCACGTAGGTGACACAGATACATGTTGTGATGGTTGCAGCCTGCAGGAGGCGGGTACTAAAGGTCTGACAGTGTAGCGCTGTTTGATGACAGGGCACGCAATAACTAGCTTAACACCCACTGCTATAGCTTCCTCACAGTGCTGTGTTTGTGGGAGGACAGATCCAGGTTCATCACCTGGCTCATCAGGATGTGTTGTACCAGCCTTCTCACACCCCACACCACCTCCTTCTATGCTAGCAGGCGCTCAGACCTACGTCAGACAGAGCTCACGTGACCCTGGCCTTCTGTCCCTGGACCGGCTCTCCAGTATTCACAAAGGCAGAGTGCTCCGCGCAACGCTGGGAATATTTGTAGGGTAAAATCAGATTGGAAGAGCTGGTGAGTTCCCAGCCCACCCAGGCTCTCCTCCCCACCTGGTTGTGCATGGGTCCTTGAATTAAACATCAAAGCACACATGAGCGCTGGGCCTAACTGCCATAAATAACGTGGCGCATTGGGGGAGAGAGCAGGTCATCCAATCTCTCATACACACTCTCACTCAACATACATTCATTTGTCCACAAAATGGGCGATGTTGTGAGGGTTTATTGATTTTTGTGTGCCATCTGTTTTCTCTCACGGGGGTTTTAGTGAATGGGCTTTGGCACTGCCAGGCTCAGGTTGATCACGATCTCCTCCACTCAGGTAGACTGGGAGACTCTCCCCTAACAGGGTTTAGACACCTGCTGAGACTAAATGATAACTAGAATAATGCTTACTTGTACTGGTGATTGTTATGTCTCATTAGTATCTGCATTTAAGATCATTAAATATTTGTATCTTCTGAACTCTGTTCAAAAACTATTTTTCAGGTGATTTTATTATTGTTTCCAACTAAAGTGTGTAACTAAAGCTACTGGAATATGTAGGTATAAGATATGTAAAGCAGATGTACAGTCTTGTTTGAGTTACATATATGTTTTGTGGCATCACCCCATATATTTTAAATGATTAAATCCCGAAATCATTGATTCTTTAGAATTCTAAAGAAAATGATCAGATTACATTTTGATGATAAATGCAGATATATATATATAGCATATCCATAAAAATCAATAGACTATGAGAAAACAAGTTCAGGTTGTCTGTAAAGTGGTCTAGCAACTGAAGTAAGAGCTGCTTTCAGATTCCAAAATATATATTCAACATATTTACACATAATAATGATGAGAACTATATATTAAATACATAAATAAATAAAACATGCAGATAAGAGGTTTGTTTGAGTAACAGAGATCAGTATTAACTGTATGACTATGCACATATGGGTCTGTGGGTACTGTGTAACTATGTAGTTTCATTAAGAAACACTGAACTCATACATGCAGACTGCATTGTAGAATCTGTATACAATACTGTATATTATACCTTTCACTGCATTTTGTCCTGGATTTCTCTGAAATATTTACAGTAAATGATACCACACTTTTTTACCTCTTTAGCTTTGATTAAGATCTCATTTGTCACGGACACCTGCGCACACAAGTTCAGACCCTCCCTGTGTCTCCTCCTCTCGCTAACCAGACTGAAGTCACAGCGTAGCTACATGTTCAGCTAGCAAGTGTTGGGGGACCGACCCCTTAGACATGGGGCCCAGATGTTGCAATGTATGTTGTCAGGCAACAGAAGCACACTCACACACACATGCACTGGCATCCCTCTGTGTTTACGCTTGTGGAGGGCACATGTTGCTGGGTAAATTATCACATGAGATGGTAAACAGTTTTTTATGAGGGACTGTAGCGTGGTTGCAATATTTGAAGTGTGTGCCTTTGTCTACAGCTGCATTATTAGGACAGATTAAGGATGTTTGCACCTTGTGGCTGCACTCCTCCCATGTGGGATAAACACAAACACAAACACGCACACTAACACACACACACACACACACACACACACACACACACACGCACACACGCACACGCACGCACACATGCACACACACTGTTGACATTTTGCTTGTGTCGTTCATTGTGGGTCATAACCCACAAAGGAATTTGAGGATACTTATAAAAAAAATAAAAAAAACATAGAAAATAGTTAAATATAAATCTAAGAAACAAATGTATATTTGGATCTCCATTAGCTGACAACAACGCAAACAATTTATTTAAAAAACATCTTGGAGTCCATATTTATTATCTAATTGTGTAATTGTCTTGTTCTTGTTTCAGTATGTAAGTACTTAGTACATAAGTAGCTTTTGTCAGACTTAGGGGAAACCTAAATTATCGACAGCAAGTAAAAGAAAGGCAGGCTTCCCTGCATTGTCCGGGTAAAGGAACATTAAACCTTCCCCTGATGAACTGTGGGAAATATATGTTGCGTGCTAACCTTGCGTTAATAAAACTCCGGTCAATGCACAGACAAGGTTTCCGGTAGCTCTCTCTGATTGGCTACGCTGGCGTGGACACCGTGTCTGGTAATTGCTTTACATTTTCAGCCATTGAGTCATGATAGGCCTGTAATGATGGTGTCTGAAAACACTGTCCGTGGGCTGATAACAAGGTAATCAGATAAAGATGGAGTCAAACAGATGGATGGCTATGAGATAGAGGGCTGGTACTTTAAGGTCTTCGCTTTTCAATTAAACTCATCTCAACCATGTATAAGGGTCTCATTAATTCTGTTGACACCAAAAGTACACAACATCTAAATGGTGAGAAAAGGGGTGGATGATGATGGCACCTTTTTCCGCAATGATTTCCCCTCCCCATTTGGCGAGAGCCCCAATTACCCACTAATGTGTGTTAAAACCAGGAAGAATGGACAGCCATCATGTGCGGTGCCTTTCTCGATGGGGAAATCATTCTTCCCCGCCCCGCTCTTTGGATGGGGATAATCACGGTTTGTCCCAAACACCTGCGCTTCCATTGGCCTGACCTGACGCTGAAATGAGAGCAATTAATGACAATTAGCCTGCAGGTGTCACGACACAGACATGTACTGATAGGTGGCTATCTGGAGCTAGCAGGCGCATGTCCTCCCAAGTAAATATGTAATGATTACAGCTGTAACACAGCGGGCTGGATGGGGCTGCTACAGCTACCGGTGCAATCTATTTGTGTTTGCCACAGCGCAGCACTGCTAAGCAGGCCAGACAAACCAGAATGGATGGACTTGATTCCCAGAAGCCCGACAGAGGGGAGTTGACTGGAAGGGTTTGGGATTCCTGGTAAGATGGAGATCAAAGCGGATGTGGCCCAGAAATGGTTTCTGCGCCACTGCTCCGCCATACAAATGTGTGTGTAGTGGTGTTCAGACATGTTGCTGTGCTGGGAATGCTGACATAATTGCTGTTGGACACACACTTCATGACCAGTGTAAATAATAACATAGCTTTAGATTTGTACATGTCTAATAAAACTCCCAATGACAATCGCTGTGTTTACAGACGCCAAAATATATCCAATATATACTGTATACTGTACAATATACATTGCATATGATGAAAAAGCACTTTCAGCCCTTTTCTATATGTGAGCAGTATTTTCTTAGGTGAGGAATCAGCTTTAACCCTCCTTCTCCTGTGGGCTTAACGCTCTGTCCCTCTGAACCCACATTAGCATAAAGGCATTAAAATGTGAATAGACGTTAATTTGGACTTTCCCCTCCATAGGAATTAATGGAAGTTTGTTCTACCCATACCCCATCAGATGGCTCTCACTCGTCCACAGTCCATAAATATTAATATTAATACAGCATCGCATTTAAAGGTAGCGCTTGGCTGACGCCGTATACAGAATATTATTAGAGATCACAATACGTTTCTCATGAGAAGTACAGCTGAGTGGATGCATTGCCTTGCCGTTGTGATCTGTAAAATCCAATCTTCATACGGCACAAAAAGTTATTTTCAGAGCGACGGAAGATTAGCAGCAGCGAACGGCTGCTGCCTAAAGCCATTAGGCAGGTGGGGATTTCTTTCTACAGTGAGGTGGAGAGAAAGTGGCCCACATCTTCTTCGTCACAACAGCGTGGAGCTATTATCCCTCGCCACCTGATCATCAGGGCAGATAACCATTATCAGCGTGCCGCCGGTCTTCTCGCCCGCATAATGCGGACCACAGAAGTTTTTGACACATTTTCAAATCCACATATTCACCTCTTTTCTCTCTTCTGTTACATGGCCTTTGTCACTTTCCTCTGCGTTCCGCATGTGAGTGTAGCGCAGATATGCAGTACAGCACCAGGTCAGGGCAGAACTAGAGCACGTCATCCATATTCACAGTGGAGCCTTCTGAGGCCTTGAAGCATCCTTGCTGGAACGGTAAAATAGTGAATATTGTTTCTTGATAGGAAACGCGTGATATGAGGGCCCATTTGGCTCTCTGGCTCTTCTACTTCTATGTCTGTTAGTTGCGTCAGTATGAATATAGCGGCATTGTTTTGGTCTGAACTCTGCTGGATTCTCTGACTCTGCCGCAGACAGGGGGCTTTGTCAATTTATTCAGCAGGTCCTCTTGTCTTTTCTCCTGCATGAGCTGATTCTGACAGGTTAGAGCGGTCAAGGTGAGCCACGTCCAAGCCCAGTCCAGGGAAGGGGGGCAGGGAGAGGGGCAAAGCTTCAAAGCCCTAGTGTGTGGGTGAAAGCTGCAGGCAGCCACCCAAGAAACTCAGTCAACAGTACCTGCCTTTAATCTTTGCACCATAATCTTTTCGCCTCTCACATTTAGTCAATACGCTCTCACTTTGTTCTGGCTGTAAGAAGGGTGTGAGGCTGGGAGTGTACGATGCTAAGAAAAGTACAACACAAAACACAAATCAATTACCGGGGTACAATGGGCGCGGCTAGCTTTAGGTTAGCTCAATGCATTAGAATGGTTCTGTTTTAGGCTAACCAATAAGCGACAAATTCTGTTAAAAAGACTGAAATAAATAGTATAATGGTATTATAATATGTCCATTCATTTATATACTGTAGTCTTTCACAAATAAATCTACATTTATGGATTTATTATACTGTTGTGCTATTTATCAAAATCTTGTCAACAGAATTAGTCGCCACCATGGGACTCAGATTAATTTAAGGCTAGCGTGACTGCTTGCGATGCAAACAAATATAAAACGGTGCCAACATAAACACCAGCATGTCTGCTCATTACCCGGCAGTGTTCCGGAGGCGTCCGTGTGTGCTAAGCTCTCAGCGCTGGGGTTATATTTGTGCATCAGGTCACTCCTGTAGCGGGCTGGTCCGGGTCGGCCTGCTCCCCTCCGAGAGCCCGCTCATCAGGCCAACCTCCCCTCTGCTAACCCGCTTCTCTGAAATCCCTATAAACACTCATAATTGCCACATTAAACCTGAGTTTATTATTTTTCTCCAGGTGCAGGTGTGCAGATGATATGAGCCCCAGGTTGCATTTACATACAAATTGAAGGTTTTTATTAATCAGGCGGGCAGCAGGAATCAAACGGCAACACTCCATCAGCCCTTTAAATACATTTGGTGACATTTCTACCCGGCATTAGCATGATAGGGCAAGCGGAGTATAATGTACCAATGATTGCTTTTCCATTGAAAGCACAAACGGTTTCATTTTTCCTGTCATCTCAAATAAGTGTTAAAGAGGGTTTGGAGGCTATTGTGCGAGCGCCGTATGCTGGGGACTTGGGACCGCTGATGGCCATATTAAATAACCATTAGCGCCTGAGCTTAGATCACTGTGGCATCCGCCTCCTCTGAATTTATCCTGTGATTTCAAATGGAGGCAAGCTGTGCCCGCTTTCATAAAGTGCTCCAGCCCTCTCCATTTTTCCTCAAACAAAATGCATTACAACGGTAATTTTGTGACTGTTAAGATAACTAGCGTTAACAAGCACTTAATTAAAATGTACAATAAATAGCCGTCTGCAGCCTTATCTCCCCTCCAGAGCCTCGCTGGTAGGAGGCTCCAATGCTCAGGCCGGCTGTTCCCCAGCTCGTTTGCAGATTAATTGCTTTTCTGTCTGGCTAAGCCTGCCTCTTCTGCAGCCAGATCGTAAATAGCCAGATAGGGAGTTTATCAATCAGGGCTCTCTACCTCACTGATCTCCCCCACACAGCCCTGCCTGTTTGTCTGGTCTGACTGACTGTCTGCCTGCCTGTATCTCATGCCACTAGACACCCTGATGCCCCTATTATGCTAAACCTACTGTGTGTGTGTGTGTGTGTACACGCCTGGTTCTTTCATGGCTTGTATTGTTTGTGTATCTAAGTGTATTTGAGTGTATGTGTGTGTACACTTGTGTGGATGTGTGTTTGTTTTTTTCCATGCTTTGTGTGTGTGCAGTGTGACCTTTTCCACAGGCCATGACTCTGTGTTAGCTCTGTAACAAATGGTGCGCTGTTGATATAGGGATTATGTTTTTGCAACCTGTATGTGACAGCATATTAATGTCAGAGAGAGTACACACAGTACTTTAAAGCTGTGCATCTTGTGTCCTTCTATCGCTCAGTGTGTACTGGGTGTGTACAAATGGGCCTGGAGAGTATGGGGGTTAATCAAACACAAGGCTTACATTAGAGCCACTGGGGGTTGTGGGAGACACACGGGAAGGCAGCAGAGAGTATTTACAGTAGTAAAAGTTAACGGTGGTCAGCCCTTAGGGATCCTATTACTCCTCAGACATGTGGCTGCAACTCCCTCCTGGCAACTTTATGGACGCTGGCCCTCCATACACTGGCTGTCACCCCCTTGTTTTTCAAACAGGAGAAAAGAAAACATGTAAACTTCCCCACTCATAGCTCGCCTCTCCGTCGCACACTGACCCCCCCCCCCCCCACCACACACACACACAACCTCCTGTGCCTGTGTCCCACCCTTAACCTCTAGATGATAAATCTGCCCACAGTAGCAGTGAAGGGGCGGCCCCCATGCTGAGAGACACCCGTGCATCCTCCAAGACACATCCTGTTTGTGTAGTCAAGACTCAAAGCAATGATCTTTGCACCCATAATTCACGCAGTGACACAGTAGTCACATCCCCTTCTCTTTCTCTCTCTTGATATATATATATATATATATATATATATATATATATAATGAATAAATAATAATAATAATACATATATGCTTTTAAAACTGTTCAGCACATGTACATGTACAACAGATGTTGTGTTTGTTGCAATATCATTGGTGGCCAATAAATCAATTTAATAGCCACCTAAATGCCAGAAAAACACAGATTATCAGTTATGCAGACCTATACTTGTTACAGTTATGCCTTTTAATATGTACAGTACATGCCCGATATTATAATAGATACATATATAGAATATTTTACAATTGACATATTTAACCCATGGGGGAAAGGGGTGTGGTGGTCTACTGCCCCCACTTACACATTTAGGTGCAATTCAACCACCACACACAGTCATTTCTATTGGTTCAATCAGCACACTGTTTTTTATTTCGAGTGGCATCTATCAACACAGCTGTCATTACTGTGTTTATTTAGCATTGTCTATTTAGAGAGTTGCATTTTGTACAGCTATCCTGATATCAGTCCATCTTAAATTAGCAATGGAATGGCATAGCATGCTCGCACCATGCAACTTGACTCTATAGAGGCTGCACGGCCTTGCCATCAGTTTCAAGGAAATACAGCTTTTTGCTTGTCACAGATATTTCCCATGGTTCATTTAGAGAATCATTTTGTTACCATTTGACAAACTAATAGGAAATTGGAAGTTATCACTGTGTAACATAATGTAACACTCCTCTTACAGTGTTTTCGAGTTGACAAGCTGTTTGTGATAAGACTTGAACCTACTGTATGATAGCTAGCTATGCTAACAGCTAAAGCTTAAACCAAATGCATATGCTGTAAACTCACTGCTGTTAAGAGGAAAGCAAGCTAGAACAGTCATGGCCCCCAACATACGTTTTTCATATCCCACATTGTATTTCACATGTTGGCCATCCAATCACCTCATTGTCCCACATGCGTCTTGGGGTCCCAACCACCATGCTGAGAACCACAGAGCTAGCAGAAACTCATGGTGGTCTTTGGCTCTGTGGGGCTGTCAGACAGGCAGATTAGAGGGGGACAGGGATGCTACAGTTATCAGACCCACTTTAGAGGGGGTGATTTACAACGTGGGGACATGATATATGTAGCTGTAAGTGGGCTTGAAGGGAAGGTAGGAGGCTACCTGTGTGTGTGTGCACATGCGTATGTGCGTGTATGTGTGTGTGTGTGTGTGTGTGTGCGCGCGTTTGTGACCGTCACTCCCGAACAGAAATGTTTCCTCAGTGGTTAAAGAAAAACAGAGGGGCAGCAGGGCGATGATCAGAGGAATGTGGCCATCCTGTGCTCTACCTAGCCATTGGAAATGTGCCTATAGGGGCTCTGCCTCAGGGATACACTGCACCAAGCCCTCTCTTGTCCTCTCAAAAACACAAGCTATATTTGTTTCTAGCTGTAGTCATTTGGGCAATTACATTGTCCTACTTATTAAATACACAGTACATATTTTGTTGATACAGTCGTTAATCTCAGTGACTAACACACTGTAAAAGGCTGTGATGACACTCAATTAATCCTGTAAAATAGCAGCAAAAGTAATGTGTATAAGATTCTGGTGAAATCAGCCAAAATATATCGGAGGATTGTTAAAATCAGTCTTGGTACACTAGGATGCAATTTGTGCTCTGGTTGACTTATAACCTTGATCCATTCCATTTCATGTTGTTGAGACCCCTGTTATTGAGATGCAATTAATACATTCACCAACAGTCACCATACTGAGAATACTCATATTTAATTAACTAAAACATGATTCATATTTTGGGGAGTTAAAACTTGCTGTGGAAAATACACTCATTGTCATAACTGAAATTCAAGTTCTCTTAGCATTGTTTAGCAAACAAAGAAAAAATAACACATACACACAAGCACACGCATGCACGTACGCACACACACACACACACACACACACATACACAAACACACTACTCCTTACAGTCACCTGTCACTATGGAGGTTCTGGCAATGTGTGATTTGTGTGGTCTTGCTAGCAAATAAATCCCCCCGGCCTGCAGCGACAGTAATTCAACACAGAGTAAATTTTTCCATAAATAATTTGCCGCTCATTGATTTCCAATGTGGGAGATATATGCGGGTCCTTCCTCCAGGGGCCGCAGATGTATCAGGTACTGACTGTGGTCAAAGTTTTGACAGCCTAGACCCATATCCCGCA
>JAODUG010000018.1:5656192-5680766 GCA_027564795.1 Aphredoderus sayanus | reverse complement strand
AATACATAAAGAAATAATTAATAAATAAATAAATAAATACACTCAGCAATGCCAATTGAAAAACACATGAATCATACGCAGTCAGATTGCACCGCCGTGTGGCCAAACACGAGATTTCTGAGTACATTAAGAGGGTTAAATCTGCCATTCTCAAAATCGGTGCCAGGATGCTCTAGGTCTTGAGATGTGTTTTATTATTATTGTTGCAAACAGAAATGTTTTGTGGGTAAAAATATACGTTGTTTATACCTGGCGACCCCCTGTGTGCATGGAGGGGGAAAATTGTCAAAAAGTGTGAGAACTGCTGGTTTAGGGGGGCTGTGGCAGTTACAGCTCGCTGTTGGACTGGATTGGTTTCATATTTCAGGTTATGATAAAGAGGCATGCTACTGGTTGTTCTGAGACATGTCTTCTGTGAAGTATTTGATTCGCTTCCATACTGTAGACTAGAGAGCTGTGTCCCTGTGGGATTACAGTCGTGCCAATACTTTGAAAGCTTGTGTCTTGAATGTCGTGGTCGCTCATTGATGTTTGTGCTTGTAAGTGACAAATGTAATCATTCTATTTCTGTGTCGTGGTATTTAAAATGCATTATGCTTGCAATATTTATTAAAAGATTTTCAACCGTTTGTAATTGACTTAGACATCGTGATCATGATACAAGCTTAAGAAATGAAATTGCACATTTTCGAATATTCACCTCAGTCTTCACTGCAAACGCAGTTTACAACCCCAACATTCAAAACACAAGCTTACAGTTTTGGCACTGCTGTAGTCCCATACAGTATGTCCCCGACTATTTGTCCATGTGATATTGTCATGGCCTCATTGAGGGACGGTGCCTTTGATGCTCATTAGAGGCCTGTGTCAGCAGAGCAGGCCGGTCCTGTATGCTGACCTGCGTGTAGCATGACAGCCCTGACACCCAGCACTCGTCCCTTTGTCAGGGGCCCCTAACGAGGTCATCACCGTCCCGGAGACAGGGGTTGGCCTTACATTTGACCCCTGTCCCTCCCCGCTGTAATGTCCCCGTGTCACCTGCCTGCCCATCGCCGCCGGGCTCCCCGGCTCCCCATTGGACGGGCGAGCGGGCGAGCTGTCACAGGGGAGGGCGGCACACGCGGACATCAAGGTGGGCTGATGTCTTCTAATGAGACAGACGCAGAGCTCCGCTAATGTCCCCCCGCCACCTTCCTTATGCGGGCCGCAGCTGCAGCCTGTCAGACCCCTTGTTAGGCTGGAGCACCCTGGAGGGCAGCCTGTCTGTCTCTCTGTCTGTCTGTCTGTCTGTCAGCAGGCCACACCGTCTCCCCCTATGTACCACGCAGGCTGCGGTGGTTTGTCAGGGGCAGTCAGCAGGGCACTAGCCCCGTCCCGTCCGCAGGCTGTGGGGGGGGAAGGCTGGGTAAGGATCCCAGGCAGGGCTCTGGGGCGCTCCCCAGCATTTTGTCTCCTGATTAGGATGCAGTGGCGGCCTTTGTCAACAGCGATGTCAGACGCTGTAAGGACAAAGCATTGTTACCGGGAGCATAATTAGACGGGCTTCCTGTGAATCTGCCACCTGTGTTGACCAGGCAGCCAGGGACCCACAGCCTGTTCCACCTCCCTCACTCGCTTTCTGTTTTTTCAAAGCCTCTCCTTCTCTTTCAGCAACTGCTGTGGTTGCTAGCAACCTATTAATCACACCATTGTACTTTTACATGGAGCTTTCACATTAACATGGAGACTAACTAACTAATAAATAATTAATGAAACGCTTTCATTAAGGTAACTAATTGCAGTGGATACATACAGTGTAGTACTAGCATGTATGCAATTTTCCTTTCTTTTTCGCCCCTGTTTTAACAATTATGGTAACCCCATTATAAAGGAGTACAGTTATCTATCTCGTCAAATACTACTGTGACATGTGAGCCACAGCTAACCAGACCATTAAAAGCAACAGCAGTCGCTGGGACGTGGACTGGTCAGAAATTAATTGGCCCCATGGCTGTTTGAAGGCTCAGACAAAACAACTCCGCGGAGTGGATGAGGATTTTTCCCACATAAAATATGTCAGATTCTCCCCCTCAAGCCAGCCGAGCAGTAACGACCCCACAGCGCTGGAGTGCTGTGACAACACAAATGACACTACACTCTGTGCTAATGACATGGGATGTATTCGCTGGGTAAACATGGCAATTAAACAACAGTCTCAGGCTGAGCGGGGCTCACACAGAACCTTCACAGACCTCATTGTGTCTTTGTCGTAGCTCTCTCTCTCTCTCTCCCTCTCTCTCTCTCTCTCCCCCTCTCTCCCTCTCTCTGCCTCTCTCTCTCTCTCTCGCTCTCTCTCTCTCTCCCTCTCTCCCTCTCTCTGCCTCTCTCTCTCTCTCCCTCTCTCTCTCTCTTTCTTTCTTTCTCTTGCATCTCTCCCTCCCTCTTGCTCGCCGAGACATTTGCATGCCGAAGGCATAATTGGCTGGTCTCACGGCGGCTGTGGCAGTATTCCTAGAACGAGAACATCTCAATGCACCTCACACGTCCCCACTGTCACAGGGCCCGCTGAAAGTCTCCCTGACACAAACACAGCAACACAGAACAGCCCCCACAGTGGCAGCCATGTCTGCTCCCACTCAGCTACACCCTGTGACAAGAAGGAGCTGAACTAAGCAGATTTTTCTTCTCCCCTATTGCAGTTTCCAAAGTTCATGATTATCGTCAGCTCGCCGGAGCTCTGCTGGAGAAGTTTTTTGCCCCGTGAGGCGGCTGTGAGAGGGAGTCGGGATGCTGACAGCTCAGCTGTAACGGTTTGCTGGAGGAAACTCATGTTGAGTTTGGAATGTTGGCACACTGGAACATGCGGTATCTAATAAGTGGCACCTTTTGTATGTGTGATGGACTGAGTCCCAATCTCTCTTGTCAATTGGAATGTAACACACCAGTGAGGTACATATGTTTCATATTGTGAAAACCAAGAAATGAAGACGGAACGGGGCCAGTTCCCTTCCTCCATCCAACAGCGCATAGAATTAAGCTCAACCCAATTCCCTAAAAGGCTTCTCCCCTTCATCTTTGCAGCTCCACGCCGCAGCAGGCGGCTTCACACAGGCCATTCTCCATAGCAGCTAACAGCCTCTCTCCGTGGAGCAGACAGTGGTGGATGTGCAGGCACGGGCTGCCTGCCTGCCATGCTATGGATCATTGGAACGGTGTAGCGTACGGATGGCTGCACGCAGGTGATGCAACAGAGTGCTGCTGTGGCAGTGAGCAGCCGTCACGTTGATGGAGCACCTCCGCCAGGGCCTCGTCTTACTCATCCATGGAACAATTAGCAATGCTGAGCAGTTTTGCAATTAACAGCTTCATAATTGTCACATGCCCCAATTTTAAACCAGCGGGAGCAATATCTGTTTTAGAGCAAAGTTTAATTACAAAGTGAAGGCATTTCCATTTGCACTCATTACCATTTTTAAATGACATTAATATTATTTCCTTACACTGTCACCTTTACAGGAAGGGCTGGGTCACTGGTATGAGAAAGAGAAGTTCTGCTTCCATAACAAAATAAATGACACACAATCTAAAAACAATGCATTTCAGGGCTGGATTATACCCCTGGTTGGTGATAGAGAAGTAAGGTTTTCGGTGATTAAATGAACGACTGCCAGGTGCCTGAGGTATAGCGTTTCACTTCAGGTTCGACATTCTCCATCAAACCAGAGCATACCCTTGTGAACAAACAGTCTGTCTGAAACTCTAAATGGGCTCAGTCAGAATAGATGCAGCAGCCCAGTCAAGGCTTAAATCATCCCTCTGCTGAGCTCGAAAAAAGAAACCCCAGAGCCAGAAAATAGAGGAGCCGGGTTGATGGAATCTGGCGCAAACACATTCCCACCTTTCCAATCTTATTTTCGTCTCTCGCCGTCTGCCTGGTTCCCTAGCAGGGCTTAGTGTACTTTTTGTGTCCCAGCGCGTACAAAGTCTATCAGAATGCATTTGTTTCAGGGAGCCCCCATTCACTTTCAAAGGGTTAAACAGCCTATTCACCGGCCTGTCAACATTCCCTGGCGGAAAAGTCTGCTCGAGTTTTGTTCGCGATCGACACTTGTCTCTTCAGCCCGTTGTTGCCTGCGTGGTGTAATATCCATGACAATCGTGTTGGGCTTTTCATGGCACTCTGTAGCGCCCATTCTGTGGGGCCACTTTCAGGCCATAAAGAGCTTTATTTGTGTGGATTTGAAAGAGTCATGTGAAGTGCCCTGGGCCTGGAATCCTCTTCAGCAGGTCACTGACACCTCAAAGGGCTTCACGCTCACAGGCTGCCATCAGTACCACCCTCACGTCCATACAGGCAACACCAACGCCAGTCCAGCCAGGGCCCTGAAAGGTACACTAAAGCCAGGGAGGGGTGGGGGGTTGGTCGGAGGGGAGGGGCGGGGAACCGGGGAGGGAGAAAAAAGAAACAGGAAGAGAGAGAGAGGGAGAGAGAAGAAAAGGCTGAGGTCTAAATGGGAATAAGGAGCAGCGTTTTGAGCTCTTGACTTTGTCGGGCTAGTTGTCGAACATCAGTAACAACAGCCTCTGCGACCTCAAGCTCAGACACATGCACACACATATGCACACATACACGCACGCACGCACACTCGCACACGTTGGAGCCTGTTTGAGGAAAAAGAGAAACAGAAAGATGTTCGTGCGGACCGCGCATGTGTGCGTGTGTGTGCGCGTGTGTGTGTGTGCGCGTGCGTGTGCGCGTGCGTGTGCGCGTGCGTGCGGTGCAGAGGGGGGCGTGGGAAGTCAAGGAGGTCCGATGCCGTATCCATTTCCATGGGCCATATGGAAATTGTGTAGTGTGTGTGCAGGACGCCTCAGACAGCGGTGACCCTAACGGCTGTGTGTGTGTACGCTGAATGGTAAACAGTGCGGAGGGGGGCGTCCCCCTGACCCCCGGCATATGGGCGTTCATTCTGGAGGAGGGCTTTCACCGCGGCGGCCCTGCTGCCCGTCAGGCCCCTGGGACTTTGATTTGTTAATGAATTGCTCTATTGACTTGCATCTACGTCTGCTTCATTAGAGGACACCAACAACACTCCCCTGCCTCCCCGCTCGCCCACCGCCGCTGCCTCTTTCAGCCATGGTCTTGTTGGAGGAAAGGAAAATGGGGGGGGGGGGGTATTACAGAATGCTATTGTACGTTTGACTTAAATCTGCAGGCCTGTCATCTGTTCTGCCCCCGCCCCCGCTAGAATGCCATTCTTCAGCCTAGCTAATTTGTATTGTGACAATTTAAGACAACTCTCCAGTGCTCAGTGATGCAGGATAACAGATAGAATGCCCCTCCCCCCTGCCCCCACCCCCACACTCAGGCAGGCCATGGCCTGGGGGCCGGCCTCCCCTGCATCTCTTTCCCAACCCCACCCCGCGCCTCATTACCATGCGGAGACAATGGCGGTTTTGTCAGGCCGATACCTGCTTTACAAGTGGCAGATTATTGTGTCCCGCCAGTGTTAACACCCCGAGTTACAAGCCCCCGGTCTGTGGCCATGCCACCGGCTGTCAGCGCTCATCCATAATGGCAGTGTCAGTCGCACCGTAACACCCCACACAAAAAGACATGTGACCCTCCGGCTCCACACACAAAGACATACAGGCTCCATGAGACACACGCAACATATGGTCTCAGAGTTTAATGGCTTCGATTCCTCTACAAGCTAAAGCCGCACCACTAACCTCCAGCCTCTTATCTGAAGTGTTTGTGTGCCCCCCCGCCTGCCCTGCCCAGCCTCACCCCGCCAGGGTGCTAGGCCCGCACAGTACCATGGTTGTGCACCAATTACACCCCGCTACACCACAAGGGCCATCTGTATCCCAAACGGACCGTTCTGTCTGGACATTCTTTGCTGATAGATGTGGATTTTACAGGCTTGTATGCAGGGGCCTTGTATGAGTACAGTATGCGTGCGTGTGTGCTTTGGCATGTATGTATGAACGAACGTGTAAGATGGAAACAACTGGAAACACAGGTTTTGCATTGTATAGGTCACTGCTACAGCAGCTAGCTAGGAACATGTACAGTACAGCTGAAGGAAACTGAGCTCTGTCTAATCTGTCACATGGGAGACAAGTGCCATTGAAAACCAGCTTTTCGTTTTTCGTTTGTTTTTAATCCCTCAACCACCACAGAATGTGTTTGACGGTGGCCGGCGGCTATTAATGAATACTCTTTTGACAGTACCTGATGCAATACTAGTGACAACGTCTGTCGCATAAGGAAGTGTAGCAGAACTTGATGTTCTTCTATCTTTGCTGCAGTTGCGCTAATGTCATGTTATGCGTTTAATTGAAAGCACTGCTAGAGAATACTTTAGAGAATACAATGTCATGAAATGTAATACATGTGTGCCAGTATATTTAATGGGCATACATGCTTGATTTCCCTAAAATAGCCTATAGGACGGGTCAGTGGATATATTCTGTAGGCCTACATTCTGTTCTCATTAAAGAGGTATTGTGTAATGTCTCACTGTGTGATGTTTGTGTGCTTTTAAACCTCCCACTTTGGGAAGAGCATGCTCAGTATATTTAGCATTAGCATTCTGTTACACATTTTGCCCCCCTTCTCTGCAGTATGTCTCATTGACTTGTGTGTCTATTGATGTAGGTACTGTATGTTTTCACAATAGCAGAGGGGAACCTATTGCACCCCTGAACACAAACTGACAAACTTCCTGTAGTTGTATGTGAAGGGGGCAGTGGGTCAACCGGGGCAGTTTCCTGCCCTCTGCAGAGTGCTAGAGGCCTGCTGTGAGGGTCTAGCATGGCAGGCCGGGCCCATTGTCTGGGAGGAGGATGTTCTCCTGCGTTGCCTGGGATCCAGGCCTGGACAGGCTGCATATGACGCACGCAACTCTCTGACTGGACCTGCCAAGCCTGGGTGGGGCAGTGCACTATCTCTGGGGGTTGCTGACACAGGTTTTGTGCTGTGGAAGACTCCATAGCCAGTTCTAAACAGGACAAGGCTAATACTGGAAACATTAAGGGAGGGACTTTCAGTGCTTATATTATTAGCCTCATATCCGATATGGGTATTTTTGGTTTCATTAGATGTTGCCCTGTGTGACCATCCACGTCACCATGTTTTTTCTGTTGACTGGCCTGGACTTTACAATGAAAACATGCTTTTTATGTTCCTTGTTGTTGCATTGTGAACTTTTATTTGAGTCAAAAAATGCATTGCAAATGTGTAGCATATACACTGTACATATTTGTACACATAGGTATATGGACACAAACGTGCGCCCACACACACACACACACACACACACACACACACACACATATATATATATATATATATATACTCTGGTTATTTTGTAAACTCATTGTAAGAAACTTTGTTTGAACCCTGACATTGGCTGTCATTAGCTCTGAATTGTTTTTGGGAGTGGAGCTTTTATTTTATTTTAATGGCTCTGTTTTCCAACGCTCAGTTTTGACACCACCATATGTGCAGGGTGTGACATTGACCCTTGACCTTGTAGGAGTGTGTAGGTGTGTGTGTGTGTGTGTGTGTGTGTTAGGGGAAGGGGGGTTGGTAGGCGTGGTGTTCTACAATATTCAAACTTAGGATGTCTAGGGTTGAACAGCAAAAAAATATAATATGTTCTTTTAATTATAATGAGATAATTCTAGCTAATGCTTTTTTTTATTTAAGTAAATATTTATTAAAATACAGTATATTACAAATGTAAAACATATTGATTTTAAATATATATATAAAAAAATATATATATTGCTGGTATTGTGGAGGTAATGTATTGTATTTTGCAGATTTGCAGATTTTAAATCCTAGACCTTCAACATAAAGGTCTCCATTAATAATAATAATAGTAATAATAGTAATAATAGCATATGTTCTTAATTTCTGAGTCAATATTTTCACCCAACCACAATTGCATATTGTGCAAGCAATTCATAACATAACCATGGTATAATCATACATGTAGCGCCATTGGCCTGTTGAATAAATAATGCTTGTATTTCACAAGGGATAGGATCATTGCTCCTGCATACGCATTTCAATAAGCAGCTACGAGCCATACACTATTCATACTGTACAGTGGATGTGGGCCCTGCGTGAGGCTAGATGGACTGGGAGCGTTTTACTAAACACACTCAACAATTAGACAGTGATGTGCAGAGACAGGCCAGTGCTACCCGATGGGGCCCGCACAGGGAACAGTTTCATTTCACGTGCTGATGTGCTTGGAAGAATCTCAATATTTATCCAGTTTGTCTGGCCTTGGAACCTGCTGGGGGAGACATTAGTCATTTGTAAGTATTAACACGGGCATTCCCCCTCTCTCCCCTTCTCTCTCTCCCCCTCTGTCTCTCTATCTCCCCCCTTCACACTTTCACTCCCTCCCTCTGTGAGTACACTGTCAGTCATGTTGTAGCCTTTTAAATGTCATCCACTGACTGTGGAGAGCAGTCGGCCCACTTGACAGTTTTATTGGGAGATGTCGTGATGATGGTGATGAGAGAGAGAGAGAGAGAGAGAGAGAGAGAGAGAGATGGAGGAACAGCTTTGGATCTGAACGGAGGGGGCGAGCATCATCGAGTCAGATCAAATTGGAATAATACAAGTGATGTGATTAATAGGAGTGCCATTGTGGGGTAATCATGCACAGCTATAATCACTGCTGTGGACTTCACATTAGCACGCCCTGCAGTGAGGCTTTGATCTGGCAAGCATCAAATAGAGCCGGTCGGCAGGTTGTCACTTACTTAAATAACACCTTCGCCTTCACACCTTTTTCGCTGTGCTAAAAATAGATCCAGAAGACTTGAAGTGACGTGAGACTGGGCTACGGTAGACAAACGATGGTGGCTGCTCTGGGCGGCACCCAAGTAACTCAATTAACACTTCAATGTCTTAGGGAGACATTGAGACACTTGAAGTCCCATGCTTATTGGTGAGAAGAAAGAGGAAGCTAGAGAGATGATAAAAAGAAAGACAAATGACATTTTCATTTGCTAAGTACCTGACAAAGGTTTTTACAGTACATCTTTGTTCCAGTGCCATGGATGGTAAGATGGCTTAGGATAGGTGTGGATGATTCTAAATGATTTATAGTAAACTGGTTGTGCATTGTTGTGCCAAGAGTCTGCTGACTTCCATGTGAGATAAGCACAAGTACGTATTGACCATATTCAGTATTCTAAAGGGATCAAAACACGTCAGAATCATGGAAGCATGGCTCATTTCTATTGAAAATAACTAGGAATTTATAACTGTGTTCTGAAAAAGGTTCCTGGTGGACATGCAGCCTAAGAAGGTCTGGCCCTGATGTCAGTAGAGAGAAAGGAGAAAGACATCAGGAGCTGTCATGAGGCTTGTAGTTGAGTCTGCCATAGGCTCAGGTGTCATGGAGACAGTGCTTAGAGTCTGAAATACAGAGCTTTGCCGCTCTCTCCCTCTACAGGAACACTGACATTTTCATTAAAAGGTCACCAATCTTTTCATGTATGCAGCTTTAATGTGGGTAGGAGGAGAGCAGAGAGCAATAGAGAGACAGGATTTAGACGTGAACACGGCAAAGCAGAAATCTTGGAGATAGGAGTTAAAATGAGACCAATACAAGACAAAAAGAATTCGCTTCAATCTGCAGGTCACATCTATATGATACTTATGATGTGATACCCTATTTTATCTCACAGTTACAGACCACTAAATGACATACGTCTCATATACTGTCTGCTTTCTTGCTGTGCTTTGTGTGTTGAATATGTTGA
This sequence comes from Aphredoderus sayanus, assembly GCA_027564795.1. Taxonomy (NCBI): domain Eukaryota; kingdom Metazoa; phylum Chordata; class Actinopteri; order Percopsiformes; family Aphredoderidae; genus Aphredoderus; species Aphredoderus sayanus. The sequence continues at coordinate 5,670,989 of JAODUG010000018.1, read as the reverse complement.
GAATCATTACGTGTTTCCATAAACATCTTAAATCCTCTTGTTTTGGACAGGGTGTCCCTGTACTGTATGCATGATGATCTTGTCAGATTAGTATGGGCCAGGCATGACTGTAGCACTACTATTAGTAGGGCTAATGGAGAGTTAAGCCACATTTGAATCAGAATGTCCCTATGATGACAGGGACATTCTGATTCAAATGTGGCTTAACCCTCCTGGTGTCCTCGGGTTTCAAAAGCACTACCTTGTTGTGCCAGCAGATTGCGCCACCTTATTGTGTCTGATTGTGTAGCTCTCTTTAGTGTCAGTGCTGTGTGTATTTATATATTTATGTATTTATTTATTTATTTGTTTGTTTTTTTGTGCCTTTTAACCCTCTTGTTATCCTCGGGTTTCAAAAGAATTGGCGCCTGCTGGCACAACAAGGTAGTGCGTTGGGTCGGTTTGAACCGGAGGACAGCAGGCGTGTTAAACAACAGTATTGACATTGATTGTTGGCTTCAATGCCTTTCTCGACCAAACCCACCCCACACACGGTCATATGCATGCATTTGGTGTATGGGGAGCTTACCTCTTGTGGCCAACATTACACACTACCACTTAAAAGTATCACTAAACAAAACAAACAAATGTAATTGCATACAGTGAAAGTGTGAATCAGAATTTATACATAAAATAATTCTCCATTAGTATGTACGGCTATCTATTACTGAGCTAATACACTGAAATGGAAGCCAAAATAAAAGAAAGCCTTTTAGCTCTGTAATTTACTATGTCGACCATACAAAGTTAAAAGATTCCCTTATTTTGCTGTTAAAATATGGGTGTATAAAATTTCCTCTGAAAATGGATTAGAATAATTTGGCAAGAGTAATCATTTAAATAGCAATAAGGACCCAGAGTGTGTCTATTGAGCATAAAATAATTTCAAGTATAAATTAAATAGCTTATTACTGCCTTTCATATCCTTGAGGGACTCGCTAGCCCCACTGGTAGATGGGGTAATTTTCTTTAGAGGCTGTGGAATTAGCAGCGTGCAGCTATGTGTTCAGCAGGGGCTGTACATGAAAGTCTCCTGTTTAACAAAGTGGATCTCTTTCTCCATGCTGTCCGCATCGTCCGTCCGTCTGCCTGTCTGTCCGTCCAGAGACCAGTGCTTAAAGCTTATTCTAGCCACGATGGGACAGAGAGGGTCCTGATGACTGCGGCTCAGCACGTTTCTTGAGAATAAATCCCGTCCTAATCTTTTACGCTCTATCTGTCAAAAAGCCTTCACTCCACACGTCCCCCCTTGCATTCCCCAACACATTGTCAATATGTCAGAGAATTGCTGAGATGGGCGAACTTCAACACCTGTCAGCTGGTACAGTACAGCGAAATGAAGTTGTGCCACAGTGCGGCCTGTGAGCGTTTCATTGCAGGAATGCAGTGTAGGATGACCGGAGGACCTGGCGCTCTCCGTGACGTCAGCCTGGTGGCACGACAAAGAGCCCAGGGCCCCGTTTGGCCCTGACAGCTGCGTTTGCCCACAGTAATGCGCCTCACTGGCCGGGGCCAAGGCTTCTCCCCTGCTGTCAGCGCACCGATCGGCTTTCATGGATCATCTCTTATCTGCCGAATCTGTCATTGTGGAGGAAGGCTCCGTTCAGGGGGCTTTAAACCACGCTGCCATGGTTCACAGTCTCCAAACCCCACTTATGGGTGCTTTGCTCTCTCGTTCCCTCTCTCAATCACACAGACTGTGTCGTTTCTCATATTCCATCTTTCCCTCTCGCTCCCTCCCTGCGTGTGAGGGAGGGGGTCTAACCTGTGAGGCCTGGTTTTAGGGTTGGGGGGGTGTGGCTTGTGGTGTAGGGGATTGTCTTGGGAGGGAAGAGGCTTTTGTTTGTTTGGACAGATGCACAGGCCCATCTCTGAACTTCTGTCAGTGATCAAAGCAGCCGGTGATGTAGAACAGATTCATGGGCCGTGTCTTATCGTCCTCCCCACTCCGACCCCCATCCATCATCCTGAGTCCTCGTCCATCTCCCCGCGATGACAGCACCCTAAACAGGCAGCATTAATCACTGACGCTCCCTTCTCCGGCCAGGTGGCCCCACACCCTCCAGAGATCCAGGCAGGCAGTCTAGAGGGTGGACCATGTCTCAACAACCCCCCCCCAGGCGAATGTCCTTCACTGCAAGCACCAAACCCTTATTCTCCTTCAACATAATTCTCCTATATGTGGGTTTGGACCCTCTGAGGAGTCGAGAGCTGCTTTGGGGTGGACATGTGATTGAAATAAACCTTCGTGATCTTAAATCTTCTTTCCAAAAACAAATATAATAATAATAATAATGAAATGTAAATCAGAGTTAATTGAGGAATATCTCAATAACTCCCTAACTAATTAACATCAAGTATCTGTGGTTTAGTAGGTTCAATGGAAATGAGGCATTTCAACTAAAACAATCAAATGAGATTTACGGTATTTGACTAACATGTAGTAGATTTGTCATATAGTTGTACATTCACAAACTGATGGCGGTGCAAACCACGCAAGGAACACCTAACCACTGGGAGCAATTGGGGTTAGATAGCTTACCCAAGGATGTTTGCAGGTAGACCTGCTCTGGGGCTTGAACCCACAAACGTCTGGCTGGGATTCAAGCACTCAGACCACTAGACCAACCCAATTAATGCATGTGCACACTACATTATGTTGTATGCATTGTATACTGTATGCGTCCTGCGGTAGTCTGTGTTGATATGCCAGTATACGGTATACGTCCTCTTGCTGCTGTTATCTTAGGTCACTAGCTTCCTCCCATTATTGATCTCAAATGGAAAGTGAGTCATTGCACTTGTAGAAGATGAAAGGGGAAAATGCTTAAGTGGTTCTTTTGTGTCAGCAGGTTAAGCAAAGCATTTCACACAAGCTTTTACTGCTGGAGATATATCCTTTGTGCCTGAAAGAACTTGAAACAAATGCCAAGTGTGACACCAAAGGTAATGATGTGTTCGTCATGCCAAGCCACAGTCTCCTTCAGAAGTTGGAGAGGTGAAAATAAAGCTTTAGCACAGATTGGCTGTTTTGAAACTAAATAAGTCACAAACAAATATTGGCTTACTGTATATAGTATAATATACCTACCTACAGGACTGGTCTTGGTTGGAGAGGAGACTGTTCAGAGCACTTTTTTCATGTAAAACACAAGGACAATAAAAGAAAAGGCAAGCCAGGATATATGAATTAAAAACTAAATGAAAATGTTCTTTGAATATGTGCAAGTAAGTACTGTATGTTTTTCTCTTGAACATGCGCATATGACCTTATCAGAAAATTGATGCTGGTAGACTCTTGGGAGGTTTGTTTTAATGTGGGTTAGCCACTGTGACCTTGGTGAATTACCATTATATGACTGACCATGCAGGGATTTCAGGTGAGGTGGGGGCTAGTGCTTATTGGGGTCTTGGAGACGGGTCAGTGGGTCAACTCCAAAGCTTGGAGTCACGGAAAACACAGAAAAGCGATGAGCGTGGGTGGCTAAAGAGCCTAGCAGACATGCAAGGGGAAGAAAAAAGCTGTTAGACTCAACACCCAAAGTCAAAGCCATTACTTAGGAGAAATCTTAAGCAAACAGATGTTGACAGGCAGAATACAAGTTCATCCCAAGGTGAGGAGACATAAACATTTCCCTGACGACGGTTATTGAGGACTTTCAGACAGGGCTGTGTTGTGATGAGAAATGAACATGCAGGCAATCAACACTCTCATGCCTTATACATCAATGTGGTTGCATAACCTTGCTGTTGTCCTTGGCCCTTGAACTGTTAATAAGCCTATTTGTTAAAATGCCCCTGGCAGGCAGCATAAGCATGGGTCCACTATTCGTCAGAGAAAAAGTCAGTTATATCCCTCTTGGCCTGTCTCGGAGAAGTGAGGGGATATCACTCTGAATGCTGTGACAGCTCTACTTTAGCATATTCATGACGAGTAGAGTCTCATTTCACAGGTGTATTAAAATACCCCTAACCCCTTTCTCATAGGAAGGCTCATCGTGTGGTGCCAAGGAGAGACGCCATGCATGAAAATCGATGGGGAAAATATGTAGAAAGATAAGCATGCATCAGAGGCCAGGTCAAGAACCTAATTTCACAGTGACACTGGGGGTAATTTGGCTCTGGAAATGTTTGTCAATTCACCATTCATTTAAGCGGGCACAGCACTTCGAGGCCCATGTGTGAGCGTAAGGTGGCCAACCTGAACGCCTGTATTTATGGCACACTTTTGTGAATACATTACGCCTGTCACAATGAAATAAGTCACGTACTTACATGCTGCGAGGATCCAGTCCAATGGGGGGAGCGCTGGGAGAGGCAGAGATAAGAGGAGAGGTAATTAGTACATTCATCTTTTTTATGATATCATTTTTCAGACACAATGTAAATTAGAAATAAGGAGGGATCTGCGGAGAATGAAATTCATTTGGAGCGGGTCAGTCGCCCTACAATAGTGGCGTTAGGAGGCCAGGTGTAATTTACGGAGGCGCTTGGCTCTCTCTCTCTTTCTCTCTCTCTCTCTCTCTCTCTCTCCCTCTCTCTCTCTCTCTCTCTCTCTCTCTCTCTCTCTCTCTCTCTCTCTCTCCCTCTCTCTCTCTCTCTCTCTCTCTCTCTCTCTACCCCCCACTCCCTCAATGCACCTGGCAGAGCCTGATACCCCTGGAGCTCTGCACAGCTGCAGGTCTCCTCTCCCACAGATAACACCGCAAATGAGATTCATTTACCGCAAAGAGAAAAGAGGATGGAAGACAGTGCCCCTCTGCACCCCCCACCCCCATCCTCTTTCTCTCTCTCTCTCTCTCTCTCTCTCTCTCTCTCTCTCTCTCTCTCTCTCTCTCTCTCTCTCTGCCTCGTCTGTCTCTCCTGCGATTCAGGCTCCAGCTCTTAATGGCATTCTATGGATTATTGATTTTTGATTTGGTTTTTCTGCTCAGCAGAGGCCCCCTGTTTCAGCAGCGCCATTACCTCCGTAACGATTAGAGACAAAAAGTTAATTATGTAATTATAAAGCCAATAACAGCCTGCGCCGGTTTACCCTGCTTTAGTCGGTTTAAACATTATCTCTTGTGTGCACATCATAACAGGCGGAATGTGAGGAGAGGAGATTAACGCCTTGGAAAGCAGATGCGGAATTTAATTCTCCCGTCCGCGGCTGCCTGGGAAGCCATTAAGCAATCACAACATTCTCCCTCCATTAAATTCACGGCTGCCACTTTGCACACAAAGGGAAGAGGGAAGAAGCTCTCTGAGATGCGTTCCCGCTTTTATTGACTGCAACGTCAGTTCGCCTGCAGGCACAGATGAATAAGAGTGTTAAATAGGGTGCCTCAATCTGTCCCAAAATGAAAAGTTTGAGTGTGGCGAAATATAAAGGGAGGGCGCATGTTTGCGATGTGTTGGAGCCGATAAAGTTCACTCACTGCATTGAGGAATAAATGGGGGCGCAAACAGTAGATGTTCTTGATAGTTCTCCATTATTTTCACTCATTCTACTCTGGCACAAATTATTTTTGCCCCAAGCATCTTCAGATAAGGCTGGCGGTATGAGGAAGTGGCGGAATTGGAGTTGGTTTGAATGGATTAAGCGCAGATACACACACACATACAGATCCACTAGTCTAGATCATACAGTCTAACACACACATACACACACAGTGGATACGCATTGACAGGCAGGAACGCATACAGTAAGTGTGACTAATTACTTATGGATGGATATGTGGGAATTAATATGGTCTTGAAATGATATTTATTTAATGTTACGCACTGAGGCAGGCTATAGCAGCCCTGGGGGGGTATGGAGGTCAAAGGGGCAGTCTCCTTCTATACACAAGCTCTGAGGGCAGGGACAGGGCCCTGCTCTGATTAATTGGCTAATTCATTAGTTTAGTTAAGTCGTTTAGTGAGATGGGTGGGGGGGGCTGTAACCTGGGGGCTCGACAGAGCACTAGCTACAGACATGAAGGAACACTGTGGCTAATTCAAGATAACCACATCAAATGAAGTGTGAACAAACACACATCGACAGGGAAATGAGCACCAACAAAAAAAAGAAGGATTATCTGCACGTGCACAAACATGCACTCACACATTCATATTATGAGAGCTTAAACGTGTTGGAGTTTTGACGTGTCTAATTGTGACGGACGTGTTTGCAGAGCATATTGACCAACATTAATCCTACGTGGAGATTCAGGTGTGTTATTGACCGCTGTGAGTGGGGTCGCTTGTATGTCAGAGGGCAATTGTTCATAGCATATTTAGATAAGCCTCTACTCTAAAGTGTCTGCCATCATCTAACATAGTCAGGGTTATCAGTTTCTTCAAGAGCTGGCTTTGGCCTGATTGTGTAGTGCGTGTGTGTGTGTGTGTGTGTGTGTGTGTTTGTGTGTGTGTGTGAGTGTGTGTTTGTGTACGAAGAAACAATTTGGTCGTGTCTATATTTATATGGGTTCCTTGAGTGCCCCACTCAGACATTCAACAAAGGCTATTTCATGCATACAGTACGTGCACACACACACACACACACACACACACACACACACACACACACACACACACACACACACACACACACTTCCCGTTTCTTTCAGAGTCATTCAGGGCCCAGTGTGACTGCCAGCCTGTTGCTTTGCTCCCCTCCGCTGCTGTCCATCAGTTTCCTCCCAGGGGCCAGCAGACAGCCCCAGGGGCCGGGGGCCCTGTTCTTGCCTAGGCCCACTTCACTCAGCACAAACGCCAGGATCAGGTTTGGGAAGGCAGACGTTTTTTGTGTACAGTGGACAGCTGGTACATTCCAGATAACAGCTGAATTTAAAACAAGTACAAAGGCAGCAAGCGACACAAGCTTCCTCTTTGTCTATCTCTGTCCATTGATGGGTTTTTCAATCAGGCCCAAATGGTTTGTTTCTACAACCGTTCACATAATATAATATCAGCACTGGCACAGTATATCAGTGGCAGTGTCAGGTTCCTGTTCTGGCCTGTTCAGGCTTTTTACTGTTTTGGTGTTACACCAGCCACTGAATGGACGTGTTGGCATGATTGATTTGAACATAGAGGCAGAAATCCCAGTCAATTTGTCACCAGTCTTTGATTAGAGGCACACAACATATTCACTGTGGATTTGTGATCTTCAACAAACATTGGTTTAAAAATATAAATACTAGTGTATAATAATAATATGTTGTTCAAACCAGATCGATTGGCTCAACATGCACTGTACAACGTTATTGTAACCATTGGTGACACATAATAAAAGTGAGCTTTTAACTTGCTGTAATTGACATCCTAGTTTTTCCAGCCATTATGTTGCTAACACACATTAGCATTCACATAAGAAGACATCAGTATCCACTGGTACACATTACAATGATGGCAGCCTTCTCCAGTGGATTGGTTGCTTTTTCAGCATGGCCGTAGCAGACTATCCTTATCTTTCCACAAGTCGTGAAGACCCCCAGACCTCTGTAGCTAAAATTGGCCCTCCCCTACCCTCTACCAGCCTCTCCCATCCTATAGTAAACCTCCACCGGGAACTATCTGCTACTGTACTTGTCTCAGTTGCGCCCTATCACTGCGACCTACTGTATGCTGCCTGGCCAACCTGACATTTGGTGACATTTTATGAACTAATTACACTACAAATAATTAAGCATGTACACATCTGGAACGCTCGCCCTGACTGGCTGTCCAGGGGGTGGGGTGGGGGATAAAGAGGGGTGGTGATTGATGAATTGCAGCAGGCTTTATCTGATGAGATTCACCTCCTGTTTGCCTATACTCAGGACACACACACACACACTCACATCATACTCCCAACAGTAACTTGTGTATGTACACAGTGCAAGTGTCATGCACAGTGTGATGTCAACTGTCGTTAGATATAAAATCCAAATCTTGACATTTCAAGACAGGTTATAAAATGTGTGCACACACAGTCTCACTCTCATGTGCACATGGGCGCTCGCACACACACACACACACACACACACACACATGTGACATCAAGAATTTGCAAAAGGAATTCCCCTTTGAGTCCCTTTTGAGGCGAGTCAAAGTGCCTCCCCAGAAGCCCTTGGAAAAAGGATGGGAAACGTAATGACTACAATGGAGTCTTTGCATTTTTCTTAGACCCTGAAAAAAAACAAAGAACAAGGCCTGTGACAAGCTCCATTATTTGGTTCCTCTGCCAGTAAGAAGACAGCTCCTGCTGAAGAGATGAAAGTGTGGGGGTGTGGAGGGAGTCGGGCCCGGAGAATGGGGGGGCGGGTGGGTAATAGGGAGGGGTGTGTGTGTGTGTCAGGAAGGGCCAGAGAAATGGCAGGTGATGAGGACAGCCCCGCCCTCCCTGCTATAGCCCATGTCGCGTGGAGCTACGGGCCCGTCAACACAAAGACAAATTATCGCAGGGGGAATTTCACGGACAGGGAGAATCTGTCACACAGAGGAACCCCCTCCCTCTCAGGGACTTCTAACCGCCATTATGAGCTTCTTTAAGGGAGGGAAACTCACTGAGAGGCCAGCGTCCTGAACTCTCCCCCACCCACCCACCCACCACTGCTGAGATGGATGGGAAGATGTTAGAAGAGTTAGAATAATCTTGTTTGTGTTTTGGTGTTGTATTGTAGGATTATTTTGATTTAAGAATAACGATTTAAGAATGGTGTGTACGGCTACGTTTTCATGCACACAATATTACAGTTTTTGCCCTTTTTCAGAAGTTTTTCTGTTTACATGTGTACTTAAGATGAATATTCTACTAACACATCAGTTTGTGTGTAACTGTACATATTGAGATACATATGTCTTACAGATATTCCCTTTAAATAATATATTGGCCTTAAAGATAAGGTTCCAAAATATGGAAAAATGGAACGTATTTTAGGTTTTCTGCACATATCTTCCCATAAACCGGCAAAAGACCCAATGTTACAACATGCTGTGAAAACCCCACTTGAGAATCTTATTCAGAATCTGCTGTATACATGCTCCTATATCCCCAATAATATTAACAGATCCCACATGTCTTAATTAGACAATGCTACTGTACATTAGGAAGAAGCTCTTATTTGGAGGAATAGGAATATTCCGTTTATGTTATACTTAGAATATTATAAATATTGCACTGTGCACCATAAACTGGCCAGTGAGATATCTTAATGGTTTATAAAATCTTCTTACCAAATAAAAGTGCCAACAGATTATTATTTTACTTTTGAAAGTGTTGGTTGTATGGGGGGTGGCAGGGGGTGGAATTTAGAATGAGTGCCAGAAAGTTCATTCACATTCTCACTATACACTGGCAATGTGATATGGTAAGCCCCACCCATCTGGTGCTGTCAGTAGTTTTAAAACAAGCTGACCTCCAAATGTTCTACAGAGTTCTATTGGACAATGGGAAATGACCTGCAGTTTTCCTCTGTTTAGTTTATTCATTGCATACTCCAGGATGCTCTGTGTTATCTTGTGCCCGGCTTTGCAGCAGGGAACCACTGTCGTTGCACACAGCCTCCCAGAACCTTGGCCCCTTCCCAACAACAGCATGAAAAATCCCACCAATAATAAATAATACCTCCCAATTGGGTATTATGTGTGCTCAGAGCGGGTTAGATTTATAAATTAAGGCTTTGTGTTTAATTGGCAACTCCCTGTGAGGGTTACCATTGTGTTGAATGTGAAATTGATGGATAAACTTTGCATTAAGCTTCTAGGTACACATGCAACAGTTGTTGAGAAATGCAGGCAAACACATGATGTCAGGCACGGTAAAGAAAGGCTGTTCCAACAGGAGGCCCAGTGACAATGATAAATGACTGTCATATTTATTTAGGATATTAAGGTGCTTACAGAGCTTGTACTTTCACCTCAAATGGAAATGGTGAGGGAAGATCAAGTACACACATGAGAGCTACAAGGCTGTTTACCTCTACATATGCTGCATCAGATATCCCATATATATCACAAATATCAGGGACAAAATTGATCAAAGCGGCAAAGAAAAGCAAGATAAATAAAACATGTTTAAAGTCATATATTTCACCCTAGTTTAACAGGGATCAAGCTGAGAAAGGTCACGCTGGAGTGACAAAGCTATTGTTTTCTTTGTGTTTTTGTCATGGTATGTCCAGAAATGATATGCTTAGTATTTATATTCTGAGAATAAAAATGGTGTTTAAAACGGTTATTATGTAGACATTACAACACATTTACATGGGCATTAAAGTGGGAGTTAAGGTTTAAAGTTTTGGGATTTCCAAATAATTCATTTTAAGGATAGAGTACCATGCAATGAAAATACTAGCAAATCAATCATTTGCCCAATAAATATATGCATTTGATGGGTTAGACATACTGTGTGTCTTGGTGTGGGGAGTACACCCCTGTGACTGCATCATTCATGAGACCAGAACATGCATAATCATGCTCAATATTTTATAACAGGTTGTATTACAACTAATTCTTATTCAGAGTACACTAATGTATCCAAACAACAGGCCAATAAAAGGAACAATGGGGTTTTAAGTTGTTCATAAAAAAAGCCATGTCGATTGTGCTCAAAGATATAATTTCAATCTAACCATTATGACATCGCCTTTTAAATGTATCCCATCCAACACAAAAGAACAGCAGCCCTTTAACAAATGTGATGGGGATTATTCCATTCCTTCAACTTGGAAGCCCACAGACTCCTCTTTTTCATGCCGAGGGCATGAACTTGGTTGGGTCCTGCTCCACCCCCACCCTGCTGAACACCACATTCTGAACACAGTCACAATTGGCTGGATTAGCCCGCCTGCAGGCCCCCCTGTGTGCAGCAAGCCATTGGACTCACAAGGCCCTAGCACGCCTGTCTGTGACCAGCGCAGCCACATGCTAACTGGATCATGTTCTGGGAGAAAAAAGACAAGTGTCCCTAACTTTTCTCATGTCACTTTGTACCACAGCCCCCGCCGTGGATGGGTGTAAGGCTCATTTTAAAAGAGGCTGCTCTGAACTAGATTCATGGGACATTTGCATAAGCAGATTTCATTGAAGAGAATGGAGGGGTATTGCGGCTGGTCATTAATATGCCAACTAATTCAACACATTGTAAGCCCATTGATGCTGCACTAAAGGGCAGTTATCCCGTTGCCATTGTTTAGGTCTGAACCAGCCTCAGCAGTTGTTACAAATTACATACTTAATTGATTTAAAATCTGCAATAAATTGCACAATGAGAGAAGATATGGCAGCAGTTGATGATAGAGTGAGAAATGCAGGATAAGATTTTTTTTTAAGCGATGTTAAATGTCACAAATTAACAGGCTTCGACACAGATGTGTCTGCGGATTGGAAACAAGCATCGCAAACAGATGCCTCGCTTACTTTGTGTACTGCTGACATTGGCACATATTTCAGCCATATTTGCAAACTAATTTTTAACCTGTTTGTTAAACTGTGCCTATCAATGTCCTGTTTGGCTGTGGGACGGGTCGTGAAATGCACACTCCACATTTTCACACTCAGCACCAATTAGTGGCAGCAACAAAGCCTGACCCAAAATAAACATCGCAGTATTGCGTACTTGTTGCCACAATGAGACATAATCCCTGGGATATGCGGAACAATATTAGCTTTTCAATTACTCCTTCAGTGTCATTGAGAGGCAGTCTATTGAAACATGGACTGACCCACTACACCATCTCCCTCCACCCACGGCTGCAGTGTAGTGCTTGAGACGTGAGAGACTTAAACATAGCACCCTTCAGCATACGCATCAGTGACTCCTCTCCTCTGCCTCCACCTTTCTTCTTCACTGCTGCCTCCATCAGTCTGCCAACACACCAGTGGCAAGGCCTCATGCAAATTCTCTGTGATAACAGGTCTGTTTGGGAGCAATACTAGTGCAGTGTCTTTGCACTAATAATGTTAAGGTGGTGACATTGGTGTTATTAGTGAAACTATGGTTGGGCCAGTAGAATAAAGGCTCTCCCCTCTCTCTCTCTCTCTCTCTCTCTCTCTCTAAGATACCCCCTACGTTTGTGAGGCCCTTTAGCCCACTCTCTGAGGCAGCAGCCATTGTCAGAAGGTCCTTCGAGGGGTTTGTATGCAGCAGGGGCCTCTATGTATTCTTCCCCCTCTCTCTGAAATCTCCTGCCCCAGATAGGGCCACATCAAAGCCGGGGGGCTCTGCATTGAGGGGGCTTGGTCCCTTGACTCTCAACATGTGGTTTTTGTGGCTGTGGACATCGGCACCTTTTAACCCATTCTGTTGAGATTAGGCATCGCCTTCAGTTGGGCATTAGTGAAACTATAGTAACCAATAAGAAGCTTGTCGCTGAATGGAAACTATGTATCTTGTCGGAGTGGAGCTGTCCGAACATCACGATCCCAGACAAGTTCCTCGGCAGGATTTTGGCTGCCAGGATAGGGGCCCCTTCTTTTCATACTGACACAAAGTAACCCCTCCTCTTGTAACACACACACACACACACACACACACACACACACAGACACACAGTGCATCACTGTAATTTATATTCAACACAAAGAGCTGGCGAAACAATGTTTTCCACAGGGCACAACCGTTTAATTATCTCCAACCAATATTTTCATGTCGCGCTGACAACAGCGAGTGAGAAAATTGGACCAAAATGAATGAACCGACAACAGTTTAAGAAAGGATAGGGGGACCACAAATACAAAGGGAGAGGGGTAGAGCCAGGGAAATAAACAGGAACTGATGGTGTTGGTCTCTGCTGCAGTTCTGGCTGGCACAGGCCAGGTCCTGGGGAGGGAAGAAGGGCAGGCGGAAGGCCAGGCCCCCAGCTTCATTAAGAGGTGCAAACAGAGTTCCACAGTCCCTCTCTGCCTAGGGCTCTACCAGTCAGAGGAGAGCCTTAGCTCGAGAGCTAAAGGCTCCAGACAGCACACACTCATTAAAGCCGGGCTCCTGCAGCAACTGTCACCAGCTAGCAACTCTCCAGCAAAGCGCTCTCTCCAGATCCCTGTTGAGGGGGATGTTCACACATCCCCAGGTGGACTCCTTCCGCTTTAGCACCAGTCAACAGCCAAGATTAGTGAGGTGACTGCAGTCAAAGCTTTTACTCATTCAACAAAGCCAGCCTGTTCTTCGCTGGCTTAAACCCATCTCCGCGATCACATGATTATGTATTTACTTATTAGTGATATGAATCATGATCTACACATTCTCAGCGCAGAGATCTCACCAGAGACTCAATCTGTCAGAGCAGTGGAGCGGTGCGATGCGTATTTGCATACAAAGTAGATAGCAGCTCTACAAACCCATGCTAATGCCATCAAATATAAACATCATAAGGCTGACACTTGGCGGGTGCTGTTTGTCCATACGTTTTGTTGTAAAACCCCAGTTACAGTGTTCATCCGATGCTCCACAGTGGACACAAGTCTCACACTGGCCCTGGCAGAGCTGGGAGGGGCCGCGTGAAGTTGGGCCAGGGACAGTGGGCCTCCAGACAGAAGCTTGGCTGGACTCTCAGAAGAGTGGAGCCTTCTGTGAGGTTGCCTGCCCCACCACATGGAGTGCTCCAACAGTGACCCTCCGCAAACTGGCAACTGCCAACCGTCTGCTTCCGTCTGCTTGGCATATTTGGCCATTTAGTGGGCGCTTGTGAAGATCAAATGGGTTAAGATTGCCCCTCTTAGTCAGGAGGGGAAAAAGAACATCAAAAAGGTGTAAATTTCACTTCCCCACTTCTGATTTAGCCAAGCATGAAAAGAAGTGTAATGCTCTCAAGTGGTAAGGGTTTACACTATTGATGCTGTTACTTCTGCTTCAGGAGGCCCAATCAGCCAACAGGGAGCTGAGTAAACTCGCCCCGAGTTTTAGGGGAGGCCAGATGGAGGGCTTTTGCTGCGCCTGAAAAGGCAGCTTAAGAGCTCGCCTCCTCAATCCCACTCAATACTGACTGTGTGAAATTCTGGCCCGGGCTAAACCCCCCAACCCACCCGCCTTCTCCAAAGCTGGTGGCTACCACCATATGGGCTTGTTTAAAAACTCCCACAGGCTGCTACAAAGCACAACAACACAGTTTTCATATCAAGTACCCTCTCAAAAAGGCCCCCCCTACGACTCCTTTCCCTTCGATTCCAAGGGCTGTCACGGGTTCTGCTCTGATTAATAGTCGGTGTTGGCCGTCTGTTTTGGCAGATCGGGTTGTGTGATGATTAATATGAATTTGGCTGCTCAAGCCAGATTTCATCTGTTAGAATATGTTTCAAGTGCCGGGCGAATTAATGTTTTTATTAGCGCCTCCTCTTTAACCAGATGGAATATCGGAGCGACATTAGTTAGAGTGCGACTCTCCAGGCTAACATTTCACCTCCTTTGCGACACTTTGTCCTAACAGCCTCTCACAAAGGGAGAGTGGAGTAGATCAGTGGCCCTGCTCGTATTTGGTGGACAGGGGAATGGAATGGCTTTTGTAAAGACTTAATAGAATCTTTAACCGATTCAACAATCCACTCCCATGGAGTTGCATTAAGTAGATATTGTAGAGGTACAATGACCTAAATAGCTCAACATCAACCTCATTAGGCATGCAGGCAGGGTCGGGGCCATTTCATGGTGGAGTCTATTGTCAAGGCTCACCCCAGGTGAGCATTAAATTGCAAATGATACCCTGAAAGGCAGAGAGGAGAGGGCAGAGAGAAACAGAGGGAGAGATAGAGAGAGAGAGAGAGAGAGAGAGAGAGAGAGAGAGAGAGAGAGAGAGAGAGAGAGAGAGAGAGAGAG
>JAODUG010000018.1:5584811-5605948 GCA_027564795.1 Aphredoderus sayanus | reverse complement strand
TGCTTGCCCCCCCCCCCCCCCCCCCCCCCGGTATCCAGTGGAGCACTATGGAGGATCTGAGGATTCTAGGCCTGGCCATCTCCTCCCTCAGACAGGGGAAACGGATGACAGTCTGTGGCCTGCCTATCCATCCCGCACCTCCTGGGCGGAGGGTGGAAGACAGGGAGGGTGATGGAGAGTAGGGCAGCAGCCGGCGGTGATGCACGACTGTGTGAGCCCATAAAGCAGCCGTCAGCTGACCTCTGAGGCACACAGGGACCGGCGGAGCCTTTACGACCATCACCAGATTTAACAGCCAATAATGACTGGAATAACCGCTTAAACCTTTACGGACCTGCACAGCCGCACAGGAGGGACAGCACACAGACAGAGAGACACAGAGGGAGAGAGTGGGAGAGAGAGGGAGAGCGAGGGAGAGGGTGATATATTCAGCCAGCGCCCTGACAGGGGCCATGTTTCAACTGAGGGGAAATTACACATGCAAAGGCAGAACCCAGTTAGTGTGTCTGCTTGAGTGAAGCTAAGCAGCCAGGATGGACTGGAGACACACAGACAGATGCGATCCACGCTGATAAAGACATGAAGAGCAATACAGGCCAAGCAAAATAACAACCAACATAAATAATTCATAAACAAACATAACCAACTAGATGATTTAATTAGGTCTGCCAACGTTAACAACATGTCATTAATGTGTTAGCCTGATTCATTTGAACCCTTCATTTTTTTACTCTAGTTTGAGACTTTGAACCGTTCGTAATTCTCGCTGGCATGCCCGTTGAGACAAGGAGAAAGCTAGCAGACCTGCCTAGCAGACCTGCCTGGTCTGCTAGGCCTAAATTGAAGTCGGCTGAATGGGATGGGTTGTCATAATCTGCATGTCCTTGAGTTCACTGTAGCTTGGAATACTAACAGCCAGAAAAGGAACACAGTGAAGACATGACTGGTAGGAGTAACTCAACAGAATGCTATTTAAAGGTGGCATCAGTGATGCAGGAGAAAGATTGTTTATCAACACAATAGCACCTATCGCCCCCCACATTGGAAATGCTTTGCCATGGCTAGGTATTGTTGTGAGGTGAGGTCTGCACCACTTTGTTTGTGTTTCCATTTACAGTGCGAGAGCTGTGTAGAAACACTGGATTATTCTTTCAGTATACACACAGAATGGCAGCTACGATACCGTGAGGAGATATTTGAGGAACTTGACAAAAAGTGTATTTGCTTAAAATCGCTGACTATACCGTACCTTTAATGTATAATTATTTTGAAACGGTAATTTGGGGAATAAAATAACTTTTATTAACATAATAACCATTTTACTCTAATAATAATAATAATAATAATAATAATAATAATAATAATAATAATAATAATAATAATGTATATTAGTTTCTCATTTGTACAGGGTCCATCACCCTGTACTTCATCTGCAGTACATAAGGAATGGAACAAACTTGGTCTAGTCCAAACAACTGAAAGGTATTTCAAACAGTCATTATTGCTCTATAAGATGTGCAAAACATAGTGTTAAAAGTGCAGTCTATAATTTAATTTAAAATCTAGAAGTAAAAGTACACAGACATCTCAATTTACAGTCTTTGCTTAGCTGATTTCTTTTTGTCTCCCTTTTCTGACATCAATCCTAAAATATAATACACCAGCATCCTTTTGACTAAGATCATAACACCAATTCATTAACTGTTGGCAGCATGCTAGTTCTGATTTTCAATAAACTCTCTAAACCTAATAGAGTACTCATGAAAGGAGGCCCATTTCACAGGCTGGCACGTGTTCAAGCAACATATGCTCACATAATCTCTTAAAAAGCATGATCCAAGTCCAAATTTAATTATGTAATAGCACAAACGGAATCAGAGTGCCGACACAGCAGACGTCTGATACACTGCGTTCTGCACTTCACTCCCATTCTCTTCATTTGTTTATTACCCTCGCCAGGCTGTGCCCCTCAGGGGCCTGCGGCGCCCACTCAACACTTCCACAGATGGCCGAAATACTCCGCACTTGTTTCCTGTGGTTGTTTGTCTTTTTAACAAGGTCTGCTCCAGATATATGAGTATTGTTACATGATCATAATACTTTTGATGGTCTCGGGAGCCATTACTTTTAATGCGTCGCGTTTTTCCATACACAATCTTGGGCTTTTAACTTGATTTTTTCCCTCTCAGTGTTCTGTAGGAATATAAAGGGGGTACTGTAGCCGTGGTGGTCAGAAGAGGATTTAGGCATTTCTGGGTTGGGGGGTGGTATGCTGAGAGATGTTCATGGTTGCCTGAGCCCTGGGTTTCCTCTGGCAGAGGCACTGAGCCTGCAAAGCACTGAGCTGCAGCTCCTGATCTCTGTAGAATATAGATAAAATGTATCCAGGGAACTGTGTCAGGCCTCCGCATATGATACCATCCCAAACATTGTTGAGGAGGAGTACAAAAATATATAGGAGAATACAATTCTACAAAGGGGCTCTATTGAGGACTATATCCAAGTTACCAGGTCACCTTTCTTTCTGCAAAAGAATCGATAAATCCGGGGACAAAACTGTATATCTTAAGCACCTTACTGGCGACTTCTACAGTGCAGTCTGCGCTTGGCATGCCAACGATAACATTCCTCACACACAATGGTGTAATCTTCATGGCACAGGTAGCGCTGGGATTGTCTTGGATGTGCACTCTGCCGTTGCCCCGGCATTAAAGTGCTTGGCATTCCTTTGTGCTTTTTAACCAATGAATTAAAGAGGATTTCAACAGGGAAGAAAGTATCAGAAA
Source organism: Aphredoderus sayanus (assembly GCA_027564795.1). Taxonomy (NCBI): domain Eukaryota; kingdom Metazoa; phylum Chordata; class Actinopteri; order Percopsiformes; family Aphredoderidae; genus Aphredoderus; species Aphredoderus sayanus. The sequence goes on along the minus strand of JAODUG010000018.1, from coordinate 5,603,162 downwards.
AATGTACCCTCTATTCTGAGCTAAACAAACCAGACTAAATAAGTTGAAAAGAGTTTCACAAACTTGTTCTGTGATCAGCAGGAGCTGTTTGAGATAACAACGCCTGATTTAAACATTCTCAACAAAAAGAGGAGCAGGAAGTGAATGTTAAAGCTTTGTGGGACAGGATGGGTTTCTGAGCAGCTGCCACCGATGTGTAAGATGGCTTACTTCACAATTCTTATTTATAGAAGCAAATCAGATTCGTGTGTTGTGACTAAATAAATGAAATTGTTTGGATGTATTGTTTGTAGATTATATATTCAGGTCATCCCTCTCAAGAAATCTTTTAATTTTTTAATCCATGCAGATGTTTGTTTTCAGCAAACTTTCTGAAGTGCATCCCCAGATCAACAGTGAAAGCATTCCTAAGTAGCTAAGTTGCACTTATACAAAATACCTCAAAGCATCTAAGATAATACATGTGGATTGAAATGCAATCTGCCTCTCACTTCTCAACCAGATAAGTACAGCCATTGACAAGACCTGCCTTCCCCTCTTATCACAAAAAACACGTGATACTAGAAACTCAGTGCATGAATAAGTCTTTCAAGATTGTGATGTAAATATATCCGATTAATCACAACAACTCATACTTATACACCCCCCCCCCACACTCCACCCTGTAAAACTTCAAGAAAATGGTATTTTGCTACAAATGCATAAAAATAATTCTCCATACTTCGCCTCTTAAGTATCTGCAATCACATAGCTTTCAGTCAAACATGCAATTCGCCCGCGTGTTTTAATCTATGATAATCCATTGTAATGTTTTAATTTTCATTTTAAAGAGATTATTATTAACATTAATTTAAAGTATGGAGTTATTAAAAAATGAAGGCAAAACTGCATTTGGATAATATATGCACTAGGCACTAAGCCTATTTCCAGTGACACCCCCCTTCCCCACCCCCAATAATAGCTAAAATATTTAATTTTACAGAGTAGATCCCCAGGATATGCAGAAAAACCATCAGGTCCATGTTCAAGTTTAATTACAGAGTGAAACCTAGCATTAACCCTCTGGTCCCAATCCTGCTTCTATTGTCTGAGAAGGGAAGCATGTCTCAAGACAAAGACAGAAAGAGGTATATAACAAATGTTATCTATTAATAATTTAAAGTAGCTGTCAGATATACAGTATATAGATTAATATTGTAATATTGAGTATATATGTATACACACACACATACCATATATATATTCTCAATCTCTCTCCAGTCCACAGTGTGGCACTGTGTTCTGGGTGTGTCGCTGTTAGTTTCATTATGGCAACAATCACTCCCCTTGGGCTCAGTCTGTCCCCTCCTCTCACACTATTAAATGACTGTGGGTCTCTGTCAGTGTGCATGTGTACATGCCCGCACTGGTGCGTGTGCACGTGTGATTAAGCTCTGTCTGTCTTCCCTCCTTGCTGCAGGAAGCCTCTGAATCCATTACAGTGTCTCCACAACAGAAACCTGTTCATTTACATTCCCTGGCCTTTGTTTGAAGACTGTGTGAGGTGAAGCGATATTTCCATCCTCCTGTTATAGTGTTATAGGTTCACTCAAACAGGCCTGAGAAGTTGCTGTTGTACACAGGAGTGGGGGGGCACTTTCACCTAATGAAACCCAAGATCAATAGAAGTGTGCTCTTCTCTCATATATACTGCATGTACACAAGGGAAATAAAGTATTATTTTTCATCCTCAAATGTATAATGGATATCATTCTTTATTTAATACTTAGTTCAATTCTGCGTCAGCCGCTAAGGGGAAATATTTCTTCGGATGATGACCCTGTATTAGAGAAAGCCGATATGAAAGGGGAGGCATTACGAGAGGAGGCATACATAAAAACAGAATGTAACACACTGTACCTCGGAAAGGATGGTGGACGGCACACTATTGGTGCATCGTCATACCCCAGCGTTACAGCGCACTGCCCCTAATCTTACATAATTAAAATAAGCTTACAGACATTTACATAGTAATCCACTCTGCCCGCAGCAGTGGACGTACTTTGAATCAAGAGCTCAGGTTTGAAAGAGGAGAGAAATGAAGAGAACACAGGCAGACGAGGGGAGAGGAGAGAGGCAGAAGGCGCAGATAAGAGGCGCTGGGAAAAAGAGAAGAGTGGAGAGGAGAAAAGAGCAGGGGAGCAGCCACTTCATGTGCAGGCCTTATCGGAGGCAGTGAGGACCTTTCTTATGTAATCTGTGATTTCATTCAGCCGCCATATCAGATGATTGTCTGGGGAAAGAAAAAGCCATTTTGAGGGAACGGCCTCGTGAAAAGAATCGTCTCTCCGCCAGCTCACCCTTCCATGTCGAACCAGCCACATGCCACCGAAGGTCAGCAGAATTATTGGAGGCGGGGGCGGCACTACTGGAGAAGACAATGATACGGCCTTAACCCTCATTTAGAGGTGCCATTTCCCCACCTGACCCCTCTGCTAAAGTGTTATTTTGCCGTGTTATGAAATGTGATAGCTCTCTGGTGAAACAGGAATCTCCAGTTAGGGAGGTAATACTGCGACAGGGACACAGAGCAGCCTCCCCTCTAAACAGGCGGGCTGGGCGGCCCAGCAGACAGTTCAATCAGGATAAAGCAGCGTTCATTTGACCGCCCGACTAACGGGAGCCAGTGACATGCAGCCGTGCTCACAGGAGAGCTGAGATTGCGCCACCGGGAGAGAAGACGATAATGTCTTTGTGAATTTCACCCAAACATGTCATTTTAAACCAAGGCAACACACCAGGCTGTGTAAGTGCCATAACCTGTTGTTTCAGTTCCAGTCCTTGCATGAGATACAGTTGGCAATATATATGCAGTGCACATGTATATATACACACACAATAAAGAGAGAGAGAATGGTCATATTGTTGGCATCGGTTGCCAAACAGAGCATAGACATCTTGATTTAAAACAGCAATCAATAATTGATGAGCAGTGTTGTAGCAGTGATTATGAAGAATACCTGTTTGAAATACTTGTCCTGCAATTATAAAGTCAATTTTTACATGTAGTATGGTATTAATAAGTGAGGTAGAGAAAAAAAATCATAAATGCCTAATGCCTAGCTAATTTTATATTCTATTAATGTAAAATGGTGTGAGCGGGGCCCTGAATTATTCACACTGTGAAAGCAAACTATGTGCAATATTGTATCTAAATCAAATGTCAGGGAGACTGAGAGGCTAATCGCCCCATAGGAAAGGGTGCATTTTATTGTGTATCTATTAATATGACCTCATGTGACACCGGTCATACTGTACTGATACCCAACCTCCTGTCTCCTTCTGCCACTTGTGAGACAAGAGGGATGAGTGTGTGTGTGTGTGTGTGTGTGTGTGCACTGATCTGATTCGTTTCTCTGTGTTATGACTTCAGACGGCTGCTGTGTGTGGTGGCAGGGAGAGGAGAAGGAGGAGGAGGTGCGAGTTAGGGGGTGGTGGGTCTCCAAAGATGTACAGCACCGTCGCTCCTCTCAGCTGCTCCCCCTAGGGGAGTGGATAAGAGCCAGTTAAACCTGTGTTATGGAATCTGGCTTCCTCTGCAGACGAAAACAAAAGGATTGATGGTTGTCTTGCTGTGTCTGGGCTAAATCTGTCCTGCATGGATGGAGCTAATCGCTGCTCTGATGTGCAGTGCCAGGACCCATGGCCAGAGACTCGTCTGACACAGGGCCCTGGTGCTGGATAATGGTGCCCGGAGGGCCGCGGCACAGGGCAGCCCCGGGGGTCAGCAGGGCAGGTAGATTAAGAAGAAGTGTTGGGTTGTCACCCCGGGGCCTCCACCCACACAAGGGCAAGTGGGGCCCTTATGGGCCCTGAGAGCAGGCCGTGCCATCATTCAAAGCAGATGGCATTTTTCTTAATGTGTCAGGGCTTATTTTTGGGAGGCAGCCTGTGGCAGGCCCTGAATAGACTACAGTTATTAGGCATGTACACTTATAACTTAGCCAAACCACTGAGGGTTTGGACAGCAAAGCCCCGAAGCCTCAAATGTCTTCTCTCTCTCTCGTCTTCTATCTGCCAGTCTGTCAGAGCGAGAACTACAGGACCTGAGATTGTGGCTGTGGCCTGATACACATTGTAAGTTGCTAAGCTTTTCTTCAGATGTGAAAGCTGAGAGAATGTGTGTGTGTGTGGGGAGGGGGGTTCCATTACTGAGGTTAGACTTTTCAGTCTCAGAACAGTACAGCCATCTGGATAGAAGGTAGCCCCGCTGCTCTAACACTGGCATAGATATACACATAGCTTACTTTTAAATTCTCACCCTCTTCTCATACAGTTTGTGTCCTGCCAATAGGGGCATTGGTTCTGCGTATTACAGTAGATGTACTTATCCACCCTGGCTAGTGTGCAGATTACCTATTTTGCAGGTACGCTGCTGTTTACACAGAGAATGTAATGAAATGATGTAATGTAGATATACATCTGCAGGGCAAAGTCCCATCCGGCATGCATGATTACTGTTTAAACTATCATGTTGACAATCCCACCAGGCACACACAAGAAGCCATGGAAGTTCACATAAGCTCTTACCATGGCAGAATAGCAAACCATGGGGATATGTTAATAATGCAGCCATTCTCCATCAGGTATACTGTACACACAAACACACACACACACACACACACACACACACACACACACACACGCACACGCACACACACACAATTACTGTACAGTATCTTTCCCATTCCCCTTATCCAGCTGAAAGTGATGACTAGCTTTCTAAGTGACCTCCAGGGTCTTGTTCTGAGGTGATCTGTATCCCTGACCCCAACACCCTCTCCCTCCAAAGGCCGGTGACCTTGCTGTGGCTCAGGCAGGCATATTGGCTATATGTTGCTCCAGACCAAACAACCTATTTATAATGGTATGCTTTATAAAGGCCTATATAAAAAGATTATAGGGGTGGTACATTCAAAATGTTTAGATTATCACTGTGATCTCATTATTGATCTGGTTTAATTACCTTTTATATATTGAATTCTTTAAATTTTAAAATGATGTTTAGCGTTTGTTGTTTGACTATACATTTGTAGTCAAATTAATGTAACACACTTATGTTGTCCCTGTAAAGTTCTATACTTTCCAGGCCTGGTTTCAACCCTGTACTTAAGGTGAAGAGGTCTCAGCTATAAATGTAGATCCAGCAGTTCTGTTGATGGCAAGCAAGAAGCACAGAACCAAAGTAAACACAGTCACTCAGCAGCTCTCGTGCCAATAACCCTGAGTACGTGAATCATGTGGAAGTAGCAAATTATTCACTGTAAGGGTTTCTCACCAACGCATCATCTCTGGGACAGGATTTAAAATTCATTATCCAAATCTGCACTACACTTCAGACACACACACACACACACACACACACACACACGTGTGCTCGCACAAGCCTGGAAACATGCACAAATGAGCAAACATGTCTGTTTTTCCAATGAGTGTGTACGTGTGTGTGTGTGTGTGTGTGTGCGCGTGCGCACGTGTGTGTGTGTGTGTGTGTTTGCGTGTGTGTGTATGTGTGTGTAGGCAGGAGAGGAGCTCTCCAAACAAAAGCTGGCATCTCCTGTAGCCGGCACAAATGTTTGTCTAATGTACACCGCCATATAGGAGCATCTAATTAGGGTTGTCAGCCTGCATGTGGCTGAGAAAGCTCTACCAACTGTCATATGATCCACATCTCTTCCAATCAGCGGGTGGGGGAGAGATGCTAAAGAGACGTCAGACAAGGAGCCAGTGACTAGAAGCCGGGGACCTGAGCAGGGGGCAATTAGCAGCCAGGTAAAGCTACTCATTGTCATCAAAGCGACACAGCAGCCATGCATGGTAGACTTCTGCCTTCACAACACCATCTTATGTCCCGGGCGTAATTAGGCCAGGAATGCGAAGCGGTGCAGTGCAGCGTGCAGTGGGTCACGAGATCACCATAACTACAGCCTTACTGCATTATGATGACACCTGTTGTAAAGAAGTAGGAAGTGATCCACTGGAAATTCCAATAACAGAGTGGTTATGAAATACTGTATGAATATTATTACCTTATTCAATAATAAAGAGTCTCAAACCTCATGACATTGAACACCAGAATTAAGATAAATACATATAATAACATAAAATAAATGTCTAATAACATATGTACACACAATTACTGAAATGATGACAACAAGGGATTGCATTTTTATTTAAACATAACCAACATAGTGGTTATGTTTTTTTAGCAAACGTCCTAAATGACTTCCAATACATACACATGTGCTGAGAAACATTAGTCATTGCATACAGGCTGATGTACTGTAGATCTGTGTTGCTTTGCTTGGCTGGAGACTCACAGAAAGGCCACTGACCATAGCTGGGGACCAGTGGTGGTCATTTAAGATGCTGATGTACAGAGACTGAGTAGCCCTCAGAAACACAGGATGAGGGTTTCCCACAGGATTAAAGTGAGAAACCCACCTACTTAAGAGCAAATAAAGACACTTTGAATGTTGTGCTCTTCCTTCTCTTCAGCAATGTGGGGTTAAAGGAAAGGAAAAACACTGCAGAAAATGGAAAGAGCTTAATGAAATAAAGCAAAAACTAAATCACAGGGTAATGTGTTTCTACATGATCTCCCCAAGTGTTGAAGAAGAGCGGGTGAACTACATAGAGGAATGTGGTGGTATTTTTCCACCTAAAGCCATGATTTGTTTTGCATAAACAACAACAATAACAATAGCAGGCAGGCTAGACACACAATGAGCTCAAGGGTTCCTCATAACATCTCATTATAGTTAATGAGTGCTGTGTGTTTACAATGCGTAGCTCTATGGAGCTAACAGTTTTTACCCCATCCTCTTTACTCAATGGAGATCACTCAGCAACCCCCACAACAAAGGAGTGTTTGTTTAGCCATGGGCTGATTCTCTTCCCCCCTGCATCAACTCCATCTAGCAGACGCAGGATGTTAACACTGCCTACCAAACTCAGCAAAGCTACCCTGGAATCCCCAAATGGACTCTAGGTTACAAACCATATAATTACCCCAAATTAGATGCAGGTAAGTACATATCCATCTTACAACACATAAACACATGCATATAGACCAAACAAACTGGGACCTGAAGATTAAAGAAAGCAACATTGCAAAATTAAAACAAAGTAGAATATTACCAAGTTTGTGTTGACACGTCGCTTTACACAACATAAGTCTAAATCAGCAAGTATTCATAGTCGGCTGTCTTTACTGGTTGGGCCCAGCTGGATGTAATCAGTCACTGTAGACTGTTGACTGATGCAGGTGCTGAAAACGGTCCAAGAACCAAATGTATTCCCGCTTTTCCAGTGGAAAACCAAAAAGTGGAAGAGGACTGTTAGACTAGTAATGCCTGGCTGTTAGCTAGTTTCCTCTGTCTTTTTGTTCTGTTTCTTTCTTTTATTTATTTTTTTTACTTCTCAGTGTTTATGAACTAGTTAATGTTTTTGATTTGACCCAGCTTTCACACGTGTTTGTAATTAACCAGGTGAGTGCGAAGCCGTCCACGCACCAGGCTGTGAAGATGAAAGACTCAATGCTTCCTTGACGTTGGTTCTGCATGAGTTGGCCAATGATGCATTAGCTAATTATGAAAATAATTATCAACACCTAAGATCCAGGAAGAGCAGAGGTGTTCTGCATGGCGTCTTCTCTCTTAATCAGAGTCTTGGAAGCATGGCAGCAGAGAGGCTGATTGAGTCCTGTGTTGAGTGTGTTAATCTCTGATTAACATCTGGGAGTGATCTACTGGAGGAGACAAATGGCACTGCTGAGCCTCATGCACACACAGGGCATGAAATATCCAGGCGTGTAATAACATTTTATTTACAAAGGGCCCACTGGGCACAATGCATGCCAGCACTGCCAGACTGCGCCTGCTGCAATTCACTTGAGTGCATTTTATGAGCCTGGGAATCCAAGTGGGAGCGGGTGAGAGGAGGCGTTAGTCATGCTGAGTTATTAACAGCTGATAGTAGATGGGTAACTGTAAGGCAAGTGTAAGCCCTCCCCCAGCACCTTAAGCATCTCCTTATGTAGATACGCTGGGATGATGCAGGAGGGTCAGGCCACTGTGTTAACCCTCCATCATCCACCCAAAGCCTTCCATCTGTCCCTCATCAGGACAGAGGCACACGGTATTCCAAGAAGATCCCCATGTCCGTAAATCAATGGTGCATTTAACCGAGAACCCTGCTGGATCAAATTCAATAGAAATGTAGTATATCAGAATGTAGCGAGAAAAGAATACAGATGTATACCAAACATTACAGATCATCATTACTGTGCAGGGTCACAGCAGTGTATGTATAAATACATACTGTATGTATATATGCTGTATGGACATGTTGTAAAAATGTGCAGAAATGTGCAGTAAACTGCCATAAGAAACATAGCTGGCTGTGGTGGCTGCTAGGTTGTGGTAACTGACAAGCTTCCTATATTAGCGGGTTCAAGTTATGCCAATAGTGTGTATGCTGTATGTAGAATACAAAGTATTCACAAGGATTGAATATATGAAAATATATGGCTCAATTCATATTCATTGTTCCCATGGAGTGACATCTTATCTGAATAATCTTCACTTTATGCAGGCGTGAAAGTATCACCTATGGGCTGACCCACTCAACACTTGGGGCTTCAGAGGAGCACATTATTTATAGCTTATTGAAAATTACCAAGATAACGTAACAGGATAATACTCTCAGTCAAAATATTGTTGTTTTGCAAGTCTGCTGCAAGTACATTGTTTCCATACAAAAGCTTTTGACAAATACAATGTGTTTAATTGTTCATACAGAAACAGATAATTATACATTTGCATGTAAAGAGAAATACTCATATGTTCAGTCATGTATTTGCAAACTCTTTCTCTCGCGTCTCTCTCTCTCTGTTACACACACACACACACACACACACACACACACACACACACAGAAAAAAGCTATCCACAGAATTCCACTTAACCACCATCATAAATAAATTAAGCAAAAATAATTTACCCCTATAATTCCATTTGCCTTTTCCTTTGAATAATGGATGTTTTAATAAAATCACCAGGAGACAGAAATCACAGACTTATTCATATAATAGCTGAGCAAAATTCTCTATTCTTATGATTTCTAATGTTATATCTGAGAAGTATGATGAGTGGAACAAAGAGCCAGTAGTTCAGTTGTGAATGTGAAATGCCTACATATTACCAGTGAGGAGCAATAAACAAAGCATTTAACCAGTTTGTCCACAGGCAGGAAATGTATATTTTTAGTGTGTACTGTAAACGCCTCGTAATTTTAGAATCATTTCATGGTGTATTTTCCCCTTTAAGAACTTATAATGAATATATGCAAAAGTCCATTAGAGCATAAAAACGCAGACACCAAGCCATCGCTTCCCCCTCTACTACATGAAAAGAAAAAGAAAAAACAAGCTACTGGCATCACTTTCAATGAGAACCTTGCCTTTCAAACTGCTTTGGTGTCCTACAAAATTACCATATGAGAGGCTACAGTATTTACGACTTGACAAAATTTCTGTGTGTTTCCGCGAGAGTTCAGTCCATTCCTGTGATGGAACAAAATGAAAAAGCCTGCCTTACTTGTTGCGCACAATTAAGCTCCAGCAAAAAGACAGCCGGGGCAGTTTAACATTTCATAGGGCTGTAATTATTCTTTAACTGTTAGAAAGTGCTGTCCCCTAGGAGCCAATTACTTGAAAAGCGCTCATCACACACAAGATATATACAAACAAATCCTTCAAGCACAAAGTAAATGTTTAAACATTAAAAGGGATGAGCAGAGGAACCCGTACCAATCAGTTTTGGTGGGAGCTAATTACTAATAAGAGCAGCAACCCCGTTGTGTTAGATAATTATGACACTGACTCACACCTCAAACACACAGCCCCTGGCTGGCTGCTGTAACGTGACTCTGCTGATCACCGGGGAAGACAGAAATCAAACACAAGCTTCTACAATGCTTGGACCAGGAACATCATCATTCACATCATACACATCATGGCTCCTCATTACCCTCTCCCATCAGTGCCAAATCATTGTAACCATTATTTTTATTATTATTTAGTATTGTGTCACAGAAAGCAGACACACTAGCTGTGTACTAAATGTACTAAAAGTATGATTCTAATTAACACGTTTTCATTTAGGTATGAAAACCGATTAGTGATCAGCTTGTGTACACCAGTGCTAGAGCAAATACAGTACATGCTAGTATGGTATTTTTACTGAAAAGTTTCGTTATCAAATTTGACTTGACCGTATAGCTGCCTGGACTGTTCGTTTGTGTTATCGATCTGCTCTAGCCTTGTTCTTAATGTCCTACCACGTTTGGCCATCTCTAAATGTCTGCTAATGCTTGGCAAACATCAGGCCCTCAATGATAGCACTGTAAATGTAATTTATTCCCCTCTCATGCAAGCACTTGAGCTAAACGATTACAGCTGCTGAGGAGCTGTATTCAGGGCACAGTACATAAGATAAATATTGATTGACTGGAGGGTTTATTAGCTACAGTGAGTTGCAGGCAGAATGTGAAGAAGGCCTGTGTGATGTCGATGCTGAGTTGCACTGTGTCAACCAGGTTCTTTCCAAATAAACACTAGCCTGGGTCACCACATGTATTCATTGGAATTTCAATCCAAAACGTTACAGCCTGGGGCAAACGCTCTCTATTTCTTGTCGGTGTGTTAGCAATAACACCTTGATGCTCTGCACTGTGCTGGTGTGACTTTCTGTTTGGGCTAGCAGTGCAGCAATAGCATGCTATGCCAGTTGTAGAAGACATATGCAACCTCAGTAATCTTGTAAAGTAATAATAAACACATTATAGGTCTTATTCTTCTTTTTTTTTTTTTTTGTGTAAACATTTAGAAATATAATATTTTTTATCTTGTTTCAGAGAGAACTTGAGGACTTTTATTTAAATAAAGATAGAGTAGATGGGGTGGTTTAATTTGTAATCAAAACATAAATACATGTATAGGTATATACACATATACACACACACACACACACACACACACACAGATATATATATATATATATATATTATTATTATTATTTTTTTAATATATTTATTTACATTCCATTAAACAGGATATCTAGAGGCTCTATATACAACCTGAAAATCATATTTAGCCAAGTTAAAAGTGGACGCCAACTTGATTGTGTCATTATATTTTACTGCCTGGATGGAGTTTTTATCTTCATGGCATCTCTAGTGGGGGAAACTATGTCAATGATGTGTCTGTTGACTATATTTCTATATTAGTATATTTGCATATGTGCATATGTATGTGATTTGTTTATGTCCCATATGGAAAATAATGGGCACGTGTTGTGGAGCTGATATTGCCCTGCCATACAGTGCACACATACACACACTTCCAAGGCAAAAACACAACAGTGTTGTGTTGTTGACATGTAAGAGACACATACAGTACAGAAACAAACAAAGCTGTCTCAAATCCCATTTGTGTGGTTGAGAGGCAACCCATACGCAAAGTTACCAAATCGTGCTAATACTGCTAATAGGATGTTCCACTCTAAATGGGAGCTCATGTTAATACCCAGCTTTTCATTCATGCTGGAAATTGTAGTTTTAAAATACAGTTTAATGCTTTTAGATTTTTAATAAAAAATAAAAAAAGCCCCCGCCCTTAAAAAAAAAAAGAAAGCTGAAAAAGAAGAATAAAAAAATATTCACTGCAACACAAAAATTACCACACTCTCTGAACAGAGCCTCTGCCTGCCTTTGTCAGCCAATTACTATGCAATCTCTTTCTTATGACTGAATAGCTCACTGTTAGCAAATAATGAAAAGGCAATTATGGCAAAGCTGTGTTCATATTACCCTCTTCATTTTATGCAGGCTGTAATTATTGTCAATCCAAGAGGCTTACTCTAGCATGTAAGAGGCAGCAGGGAGGAAAATGGAATGGGCTGGTGCATGGCAAATTGGAAATGTCACAGCTACCTTTTTATCAATGCCACTAGACCCCTGAGTGTGCACGTGTGTGTATGTTCACATGTGCACATATACAAAAAATACATAGTATTCTACATAAATAGGTGTAAATGCAAACACAAGCTGGTCAGAGAGTAAAAGAGAAACATTCTGTTTATTTACACATAAACAGCTATTTTTACGTGAGCGAGTGCGCAAACACACACACACACACACATCAGCGCCATCATACGCATCACGCGCATGCTGAACAATTCACCGCTACGCGTTGCAGATTCTTCACCTCAAGCTGTTACTGTTGCTTAAGTATGATGCTTACGGTTTAAATAAATAAATAAATGAGTTCTGATAGATGAAGAGACTGGGGGAAAATGTATGTGAGCACACACACACACACACACACACACACACACACACTGCTTTTGTTCCTCCCTTTTTTTCTGAAAACAATGATTCCCTGAAGAGTCCTGCATTTCTCTCTCTGTCAGTCTGTTGAGCAGCAAAGTGGTGGATATATTCTGGATATATTCCTTTTGCTGCGGCCCTCATTAGCTGTCCCCATGCTGTTCTATAATGGGGAGTGGCACATAAATGATTCCCTTTATAGAGTTTGATGTGCATCACTGAGATGACTAGAGCCCCAGTATGGACAGACCCCCCTTTCCAGATGGAGCTTACAGAGGAGGGAGGAAGGCTTGAGGTCTGCACGAGAGAGAGAGAGAGAGAGAGAGAGAGAGAGAGAGAGAGAGAGAAAGAGAGAGAGAGAGAGAAAGAGAGAAAGAGAGAGAGAGAGAGAGAGAGAGAGATGCATGACATGCGCCTCAGCAAGCATTGCCACTAATTCTAATGTCCGGAACAAACCCTCAAAAGCACATTTCATAAATGTTTCCCTAAGTACCACTAGCAGAGGTGCATCATTAAGGTAAGGAGGCACAGCCAACATCCAGAGCTGTGTTTCAGCAGGCGTGAGCAGAGTGTGGCACCAGGCACGGCCACACGGGGAGAGGAGAGGATCTTTTGTCAATACTCCTGCATGCATCTCTGACAAATCAAAGTGAATAAACAATGTCGGGATTCTGCTGCATCTTGACAGGCGGGATGCAGGCCTGCTAACGTGATTGTGACAGCAGACTGTTCAAGGTCAGCCTAGCCCTTTAACTGCACCATTTCAAGCGCCGCACCAAATTCGACTTGACGTTTGTATACCTGGCATGCACTGTAATATATATTTTTGAAAGATATTTTCTAGTTTTCTTTTTTCTCATTTTGTCCCACAGTGGCTGCCGTTGGTCCTTTTGTGTTTAACAAGATTCTTGAAAGTGCACGGGAGGGAAATATGCGTTTCCAACAGCAAAGCGTTGAGCTATGTGGGGCCACTCTTTAAATGGGTACTGAAGCCTGTCACAATCACATTACTTTACCTCTAACATAACAGAACCGTCTAACACACTGCAACTCAAACGACAACCAGGGAAACATCACAACAGGATAAGGGAGAAAGAAAAGCCCTCTTTTAACTTTCAAAACTCCTTAAGTTCTCAGAGCACGCAGACTTCGCTGAGCCGCTAGCTTACGCGAACATGTTTGCCTGCTGCTCAGAAGAAGGATGGTGAAAGAGGGGGTAAAAACGCAGTCATTACAGCTCACCCGAGTGTCATTTTGGCAGGCAGTGTTACATCGCTGTTTGACTTCAGATGTGTAGCTGAAATCACTCCTTTGGTGTCTCATGGCCTTGTGGAAGGTAGGCACTTTTACAAGGCACACAAACAAACCTAAAAGATGCCAATTTACACCTCTGTACTGCAACCCATATTTGTGAATTTTCAGAGACTTGTTTTGATATTCAAAGTATAAGATATGTGGGGATCATGCGTGGTTGAGTTTGCTTAAAATCGTATTTTTTTTATTTAATTGTTTATATTTATTTATCAAGATCCACTATGAAACCTGTAAGGCTAAGAGAAACAAATAATTTCAAGTGGTTATTTTTTGGTTGTGTGACAGGCCCTTAAGTGTTGTGTGTGTGTGTGTGTGTGTGTGTGTGTGTGTGCGCGCGTGCGTGTGCGTGTGTGTGTGTGTGCGCGCGTGCGTGTGCGTGTGTGTGTGTGAAAAAGACCCTCATATTATCGAGTACCAGATTTGAGGTTATGATTACCACAGGCCGTTGGAGGGAACCGTTGGAGGGAATCGTTGGAGGGTGTTATGTAATGTGTCACAAACACACACGCAATTATGCACCATAATATATGATCTTCGGGCTAAAATAACAGAAACAAAAATCTGCAAAAGAAAAGAAATATGTTAACAATATAAAATTACCAATTACACTAAACACACTAAACATGGTGGCTGTGATTTCCTGCTGCTGAGGACAATAAATAAACATGGCTTGGGGCGCGGGTAGAAAGTGCTCTGCTATCAAAGCCATCCTACAGTTATTTGCTTTGATTGGCTGCCAGGCCTAGATAGCCTGCCCGGCTCAAGTCATTTGAGGCATTCAATATGAAATTACAGAGCACCTCCTCTAGTTATTAGTGTTAAAGAGCAAGTAGCCCTTGGCTACAGTAATCCCCTGTTAATCCTGACCTAATGAGAACTGGCAGGAGAGTGGGGGAAACAAAGGGTTAAACAACATTACTGGGACCTTATGGGGACATGGGCTTACGAAAGACATTATTAGAATCAAAGGTGTGAGTCATACACAGCTGTACAGACGTACACTAAAAGATTTTTTTTATTGCATATGTGGTAAGTATATAGGCTAAGCTGGTTGTTTTAGAAAACTCATTGCTTTCAGAGACTGCTTAAACATCATTATGTATCTATTTTAGATACCATTCTTCTCGCATCAAAATCATTATTGTATAAAAGTTTAAATTGTTGGATTTGTTGAAAGATTAACAGTAGTCTACTTTAGGCCGTCTACGCTTACGTGAACATGTGAGTGATTGTTATGGAGTCCACCCAACGTAGTGAGTACTGTAGGCTAACTTGTTTTGCCAGAATCACAATGCTCTTCAAAGTACAGTATCGGCGGAAGAAAGAAAATGATCAAACTAGATGGTGTCTCTTATGGTGATCTGATGGTAGCAAGTAAGCCAACAGAAATGCTGGATTGTAATATTTGGCTGGCATGGTAAAATTTACAAGTTTATATCTTCTGTCTTTAAGTCAAAAGGAAGTTCACCATTCCCTCAACAACAGAAGAATCTTGCAAGAAGATTATGGTGTAGAGGTTGATGAAGATATATTTTCTGACCTGTTAGAGGCACGTTCAGATGACATTCTCTGGAAGGCAAATGACAGAAATGCAAGCTACTCTTAAATATTTTAAAGTAATTAAACTATTTTGGGGTCTCAAGAAAGTGTATTTTAGTTTTAAAGTTTTAATCGTGTTTTTGTCTTTGAGAAGCATCCGTTAGCTCACCCACCAGCTCTTAACAGATACAATGTCCGTGTCCTGCACAAGATACCTTGTCTTGATCAGGCTTATCAGGCAAAAATCTATTTCCAATTTGTATTTTTTTTTATAGAATTGCCATTATGTTTTTATTTAAGCACAATTTTTATACTGTATTCTATCATTTCAGTTTGTTGGTGGCATTCTGGAGGAGGAGCCAGGTGGAAACAGAATTCTCTCAGAATACCAAGAACATGGGCGACTTACAGACCAGACGCAGCAGGAGCTTGTGAACATACTAGTGGCATACATGACAGAGTAAGAAGGGTGTACTACCTGTAGCGATTTCTTTTTTACTTGTGGCTGTCGAAACAAAAATCGATGTTTTAAAGGAGACAAATGTGGATACAGGCAACAAGGCATGAGGCATATCACATATCAGGGGAAAATGGGACTGTGGGATCCTATGTGCCTACAGTACGTGTGGTGACTGGTTGACACAGCATGCAAAATAATCATTTGGCATGGTGAAATTTCTAATCTTTTATCAGGTAAAGCCATTTAGCATCTTGTGGTGCCATTTGTGTCTACCTGGACGTAGTGTAATATGATGTGTTATACTTTCTCCAACTGAACAGTCGTCCAGCTTGCTCAGAGTTGCTGAAAACCAACTTCGTCAACATGAAGGTAACATTGAAAAACTGTTGGGGGTGGACTTGTTCGAGATATTTGTTTATTATAGTGTAATTTATTTATTATTATTCTGTTTTTTTAATACAAGCAGGATGGGATAGTGACCTGTCTTCACCTCTGCTGCTGGCTCATCTTTTGCCCTCTTCTTGCAGCAGTAATAAAAAACACCAAAATCAGTGTTCACTCTGCAGTGGAGCACATTGTCCAGTTTCAGAAGGTATGCGTTTTCAAATTCTACCTTGCAAATGTAAAGGATAAGTAATGCTGATAGTTGCAACAGTTTATTAGTTATACGGTAGATAAAATGAGATGTTACTTCATTCGGTGTATGTGTGGAAATGGGGGGGGGGGTACTGAAAGTTGTTACAAATTGTAACTCTAATTTGTTTTATCTCATTACAGTCTTGCCATAGTCTTGATGAAAACTGTGGCAAAACTGCAGGCCGCCAGTCACATCTCCTGGCAGTTGGTTCAGCCAAGAACATCATCCATGACTTCTACATCATGCTAGACGGACAACTCATCCGTCATCCGTCCTCCTTAGCTGCTTTTGATGAACTTTTCAAAGCACGTTTTGCTTTTAGCCTGTCATACGCTAACTGCCTAAATGACATGTATACATTTCTGGAGACAGCCATTTACAACATTGATGTAGGTTCTGTCCATGAAATTCCTCATGTTAAGGACCTACGGTCCAAACTTTTGAGCTAGTTTAACTTTTGTAACATAAAAATGTTTTATAACATATTTGCTATGCTGCGATGTTTTGATTGCAAGTCAGTCAACAGAACAGTAAATATTTATACATCACCTAAAATATTCTCATGGTTACTATCCTGAAAATGAATTCCACATACACATATGCTGTATACTGTATATCGTTTAGATACTATTTCACTGCTTTCATTGACGCATCCAATGCAAACACTTGTTTGTAGTCACTGTACCACAGCTGACATGCTATTTTCTAACATTGTTGATAATATTATACAAAACTACTGTGCCACAGGTAAAGTGCTATATTGTTTAGATGATATTTCTGTGCTATCATTGTAGCATAACTTGTGATCAATTGTAAGAAAAAAAATTTAAATGTGTATTGTATATATTAAGTTGCAAATTGTATATTTCATCTATTACATTATACTCAATTTGAGTTAAATGTAACACTTTTGTTAACTGTATATGTGGATCTCTATTTTAGAGTCATAACACTTTATATTATATTGAAAAAAACTATATTAAAGTGCTAATGAAACACTCACCGTGGAGTTAAAACTCCACCAAGACTTAATGAGTTTAAATTAACTCTAGGTGTACACTTATAGAGTTTATTCAATTATTCAAAACCCTTTATAAAGTGTATGTATTTAACACTTTAGAAAGTGTAATTTTAACTCCAAAATGGAGGGACTCATATGTCCAGTGGAAAAGAGTTCAATTTAACTAAAATTGAGTTAAATGTACAATGACAATTTTGCTGTGTATGTTTCATAAAAAGCCAAGCAAGATTCTGGTTATCTGTGCACATAATAATAATAATAATAATAATCATAATCATAATAATCATAATAATAATAATAATAATTTGTATTATTATTATTATTATTATTATTATTATTATTACTATCAAAAAATAAAAATCAATGAATGTGATTAGTATAATGCAACACAAAACATTTTCTTCAGTATGATCCTGAATAAATGAGACTGAGATCTATTCTAAAACCCTATATCTTCTATGACCAAACATACTTTATCAGAGGGAATCATTTTATGAATGACATTGTTAAGTTTAATAAACCTGAGTTTGAGAGCATCTTCTTTCTCACAAGAAATCATAAAATTTGACCTGGGGGCAGCAGTGGTGTGTCCAGACATTGGAGTTATTTCATTCAAGTGTGGAACAACCTGTAGGTACAAAGTTGGAGGTGCTATGCTGATTAACCTAATCCCCTAAACCCTCCCGTTGTCCTCTGGGTCAAAATGGTCCAGTACACTACCTTGTTGCGCCATCAAAAGGTGCTTACCACAACATGGGCTCCATCTGCATTAAAGCTAGCAAACTAGCTCAAATCAAACTTAGCATTAGTTGTAACACATTCTGTATACCCTCAAAATTTACTTAAAAATCTCACATTTGGCCACCTGGCGGCTCCATCTGATTGTGTATAATTTGTGTGTTTTTCAATTGTCATTGCTGAGTGTATTTATTTCTTTATTAATTATTTCTT
>JAODUG010000018.1:5568470-5584711 GCA_027564795.1 Aphredoderus sayanus | reverse complement strand
AATCCTTCACCGTAAAACAGGAAGTTGTTTTAACTTCACTGTACCTTGTCATATCACTACCAAATTTCTGATTGTGGTTAAGAGTTTCGGCCTCAGCACATTTACCTGTCATTTAGCAGTTATAGTCATAGCGCCACATACTGGCAACAGGAAATAAGCCTTGTGTAACATTCATTGTCTGATTTACACAAACCTTTCATGTTCCATTCTAGGTTTTTGACATAAATGCTACGCTGTGAAGCATGTGTTTTCGTTTAACTGCGTGTCAATCCTTCGCCGTGAAACAGGAAGTTGTTGGAACTTCACTGTACAAGGTCAAATCACCCGAGCACCAAGGGTGTGAGGATCCTATTGAAACTGCTTTGATTATTTTTAGGGCCGGAGCACCAAGGGTGCGGGGACTTTATTGAAGCTGCTTAGATTATTTTCTTTTTAGGGCCTGAGCACCAAGGGTGCAAGGACCCTATTGAAACTGCTCCTATTATTTTTCTTTTATCTTTTTAGGGCCCGAGCACCAAGGGTGTGAGAACCCTACTGAAACTGCTGATTATTTTTCTTTATAGGGCCTGAGCACACAGTGTGTGCAAAGCCCTCTGGAAACTGCTTGAAATAATTTTCTTTTTCTGCGGTTTGATCGTACTTTTGACTGCCTTTTTCTTATTTTTTTGTAGGGCCCGAGCACACACCGTGTGTACGAAGCCCTCTTGGAGCCATAGTGTTTTTGTTTTTCTTAGGGCCCGAGCACCAAGGGTGCGAGGACCCTATTGAAACTGCTCCGATTATTTTTCTTTTTTCTTTTTAGGGCCCAAGCACACACAGTGTCTGCAAAGCCTTACTGAAACTGCTCCGATTATTTTTAGAGTCCGAGCACCACGGGTGTGAGGACCCTATTGAAAATTATTTTTCTCTTTTCTTTTTTCTTTTTAAAGGGTCCAAGCACCTAAGGTGCTGAAACCCTATTGTGATTGTTCTGATTATTATTATTGAGATCCAAGCAGCATTGCTGCTGGAGCCCTATTGTGATTGTTCTGATTATTATTATTGGGATCCAAGCAGCATTGCTGCTGGAGCGTTATTGTGATTGTTCTGATTATTATTATTATTATTATTATTATTATTATTATTCCGTCTTCTTTTACTTCTCCACTAATAGCGATCGCCCACCCAAAAGTCCCAGAAACATGAAACTTCACAGCCTGGTCACAAATTGCACCCACTACTCAGAACCCCAAAACTGAGCTACTACGCCCATAGGTGGCGCTATAATAACCACTTTCACGTTTTTGCATACAACTAAAAAAATCCTTCTATACTCAAAATTCTTTCTTCATCTTAATCTCGCAAATTGGCTGCATCTCTTCTTCACTGGTCTTCTTGATAAATTTCACACTTTCGCACCATTTCTCAAAAACTGAATGCTTTCTCAAAATGAACTAGTCTGAGACCGCTTATCCAAATCTCACGAAAGTTTGGTACATGTATTTTATAGACCATTATGATGAAAGTTTTGATCAGACAATCCGTAAATCAACATTGGGTGTGTGGCCTATAAGTAATTCTTATGAAATCTATCTATGAAATCATTGTCCAAATGTAACGAAACAATGAGGAAATTATGAACCAAATTCTTCAGACAGATGCCAAATTTCGTGAAGTTTCCGCCACACAGGGTGCTACAACAGCCACATATCAATATCTCAAGAACCGCTTAAGCTATACATCTGAAATTTAGTACACTTGTACTATGCCCTATAGTGCCTAAAGTGACAATTGGCTGCTTGAACAAAATGGCTGTCAAATAGCCAAATTCAGAAGCTTGTCATTTCCATTGTAAACATCTAAGCAACATCAACATTGGTATATAGGTTAAGGACATCACAAAGAGGAACTGTACTAAACTTTTAAACAAATGGCGTAAAGGTGGTGCTACAACAAAGACAAACGTTTTTGCCAATATCTCCAAAATTACCTAACATATGTTCACATTTCTTTCTTCTGTTTTCTATAATGGCCGTTTTTCAAGCTGCACCATAAAAATGACTTTTACAACTTATTAACCATGCAATTTCACACAATCTGAAAAACCTATTTTCATCAACTTGTCCAAGACTGCTACTCAGAATTGAATGAAATTCAGTATACAGCATCTACCGACAATGTTTATGAAAAATCATAAAAATTTGATATCCGAAACCGTTTTCTTTATTTCCTCAGTCAAGGTATAGTCATGAGGCAATGATTTTAAAGTAACAGTAACAGTAATTAAACCACTCTGAATGTCCAATCAAACTCTTATTAAGCCTATAGATGTATGACATCATAATTGTTTTTTAGAACTAAAACATTATACAGTTGCATGCTTGTTCTGTGGGGTAGTGGTTAACAAACTGTGTTTCAGTTTTGAAGGTTATGGGTTCGAATCCTGGGGTGAGACATGCGGTTTTCACTGCCAAATTGTACATATTTGTTTCTTTTTTCACTATCGCTATTTTAAAGTTTTTGGCTCGAATGACAATTTTCTCTAAGATTTTTAACTAATGAAGATATCAACTGACAAAAACCTGCAAACTTAATTTTGGGTCACAATGATTTTTTTTGTGTGTAGAAAAACAACTGCTAAACAGCAGCTTATCCTGTGGTGTAGAGGTTTCGGAACTGAGCCGTGACTTTGAAAGTCTTGAGATCAAATCCTCATTGGGGAAGAATGCAGGACGTATTCCGGTGACATCACTTGGCAGCTCTAACATATTTACATCACTCCATTTAACATACTCACTTCAATGCACATCAATTTCAAGATGTGCTTGGATACTTATTATTATTATTATTATGTCTTCTTTTTTTCTCCGCTAAAAGCGATCGCCCAGCCAAAACTGTCCCAGAAACATGAAACTTCACACAATGGTCACAAATTGCCCCCTCTACTAAAAACCCCAAAACTGAGGTACTACGTTCCAAGGTGGCACTATAATAACTACTTCTAAGTTTTTGCATATATCTCAAAAAATCCTTCTTCTACACTCAAACTTCTTTCTTCATCTAAACACTCATGATGTTTTCCGTGCCTTTTAACCCTCCTGTTGTCCTCGGATTTCAAACACACACCTTGTTGTAACAGCAGTGCACATCATATGTGTGTGTAAACTGTAGAATTAGGTTTAGCGCCTTCTATCTGCCACAAAGAGCTAGTGATTTGGGTAAATCTGACCCGGAGGACATCACAAGGGTTAATCTTGCAAATTGGCTGCATCTTTTCTTCGCTGGTCTTCTTCTCTAAAAAGGTCGCACATTCACACCATTTCTCAAAAACTGAATGCTAACTCTAAATGAACTAGTCTGAGACCGCTTATCCAAATCTCATGAAATTTGGTAGATGTGGTAGACTATGGATGACAACAAATCTTTAAAAGAATTTGATCAGACAATCCGTTTCAAAGTTAGACGTCAATCAACATTGGGGGTGTGGCCTATAATTACTCTCTGGCCTATATCTTCTGAAATCTTAGTCCAAATGTAATGAAACATAATGAGGACATTAAGAACAAAATGCTTTAAAAACTCTCCAAAGTCTTTGTCCATAGGGGGCACTACAACAGTCACATATCAATATCTGAAGAACCACTTAAGCTACACACTGAGATTTAGTACACCTATACTGTAAAGGACTATACATATACTACGGAGGGAGTTACTGGACCAGGAGGGGTTGAACACAATGGGAATGCGGTCAAGCATAATAAGCACAAGCTCAATGCGGTAGGTGATGGCTGTTTACATATTTATTGCTTTCCACCATCGGATTTACAGCTTGCTGCAGTACAATTCCGACTGGTTTGTCTAAGGAAAATACAGAATAATAATACACATTCAGCTTAACAAATAATGTAACATAACATACCATCCTAATATGGAAAATAAGGAGTAATATAAACGAATATACATACAAACAATAATACTTAACGACTGGATCAATAATGGACACTACATAAAAAGGAATAGACTTACATTCAAAATGCAATCGTATTGACGGTGTGCAGCAATACTTTCAAACGACACGCTGCTGCACCAGGCCGGCATATAAAGGAAAAATGAATGGAGTGGGTGTGTACGCGAGTTACAGAACCATGAATGGAGTGGGCGTGTACGCAAGTTAAGTGAAGAATGTACCTAAACGTGGGCGGACTTTGTAACATATACTATGCCCTATGTGTCTATAGTGTCTAAAGTGACAATTGGCTGTTTAATCAAAATGGCCGCCAAATAGCCAATTCAAAATTCATTGTGATTTCCACTGTAAAAATCTCAGCAAAATTGGTATATAGGTTCAGGACATCACAAAGAGGGACTGTACTAACCTTTGAAACGAATGGCCTAAAGGTGTCGTTACAACAAAGAATTTAAAGTTTTTGCCCATATCTCCAAAATAACAACATATCGTCACTTTTGACGATTTTTACATTTTACTATAGATGGAAAGTTCACATTCCCCTCTATCTACTGTTAACTAGAGGTTCGAAATTACCAATGAAAATGTGTTTTATTTCATCATCTATTTAACAAGTATCTCCGCTGGATGTCAGGTGTGTCCATCAAACTGCATATCTCCCGCTACCCCTCCCTCCTATCCTTGTTTGGAACATTCTGGAGGCTAGCATCATAGGCCTACGCTACGTAATTTTTTGCTTCTAGGTCACCATGAAGGTAAAGTATTAATATTGTTAAACTGTTTTTACGTTTGTACTTGACATTCATCTACGTATGGTTTAGACTATTAACAACTCGAGTGTCTCGAGCATTGTATTTTGTAGGATATGTTTTCTGTAGGATGGTCTAATGGCCTGGGTGTTTGACTCCCAGCCGGAAGGTTATGGGTTCAAGACCCGGAGCTGCTGGACCACCCGCAAGCATCCTTGGGAAAGATGTCTAATTGCTCCCAGTTGTTAGGTGCTCCCTGCATGGCTTGCACCACCATCGGTTTGTGAATATCCAACTACTGACAAATGTACTACATTTAAGTCGCTTTGGATAAAAACATCTGTACTATAATGTTATATATAGGCCTACATGAGATTATTGACATGCCCGTTAACATTATTTACTCTACCTGTTATTTCAAACAAGTTTACAGTATCTCTAGCTACAGTACAGCACAGGTACAATACTGTACAGTGCTCATGCATCGAATGATGGCATCCCAATGTTTTGTACTTTTTATTTTTTTATTATCTATAAAACGTTAGATCGTCGACGACACTATCAACGTCTGATTAATGGGCTTTTTTCAAGCTGCACCATAAAATTGACTTTTACAACTTTTTTAAACAGCACTATAAACACACTTATTGTGGGTGCATCAGTGTCTATAGTGCAGTTTTATAATTATTTCTTACTCCCGCTATGCTCTGTGGAGAGCTTGGATTTGTTGGGTTCAGCCCGACACACTCACTCTCAGACACATGAACATATGCACAGTAACACAGATACACATAATGAGATCGTGTTAGATCAACATTCTTTTACAGAATGTTTTCCTTTAATCAGATGGAGTTCAGGACGACTCCTCAGGTGATGAGGCTCACCTGGGAAGGCCGAGGAAGAAGGCCAATCCAGAGGCCTGGAATGCTAGCATTTCAAAAAGGAAGCGAATGGGGGGGCAAACATATTTTGGGAGGAAAAATAGGGAGTCCCTGCCAGTCTGGTTTGTAAGAAATATTCAAAACTGCACTGTGGAGACATAAAAGAATTAAATAGGTTGGAGATATTTAAGTATTTTTGGGGAAAACTAGACTGGAAAGAGAGGAACATTTTTCTTAACCCTCGTAATGTACTCAAAACTTTCATATTTGGCCACATGGCGGCGCCATCTGATTGTGTTTTTCAATTGTCATTGCTGAGTGTATTTATTTCTTTATTAATTATTTCTTAATATTTTTGTGTTGTTTTATGTGCCTTCTAACCCTCCTGTTGTCCTCAGGTTTCAAACACATACCTTGTTGTGCCAGCAGTGCACAACATATGTCTGTGTAAGATGTAGAATTAGGTTTAGCGCCTTCTATCTGCCACAAAGAGCTAGTGATTTGGGTCATTCTGACCAAGAGGACATTACAAGGGTTAATGTAGGCGTTGATCAGAGAGGACCTTCCATATCTTTGTTCATCATTTTTAAGGAGTTTGGGATGTTGTGTTACCTGTGTTAGTTAATCAAATTTTGCCACCCAAGTCACTCATGTCTGCGTCACTTGGGGCGTGGGGGTAAATATTGTACTTATATTGGTGTGTGTGTGTGCATAAATATATAGTTCTATGGTGTTTGTGTACATGCATGTGTGTATGGGTTAATTTAATTTGGAAGCAGAAGAAAGATAATAGACAATGTTACTATTGTGGAAACACTGCGGATCGCTTTCATGTTAAGCAAGTGTATGACATGTACACACTATACAACATTCTACTGTATTTAACATAAAAAACATATATACATAAAAACACACACACATTGCTAGAGCTGTCCGACTAGTAGTCTCGCTGGCTAATGAGATTGAGCTAATTGGTATCATTGCTGTAATCTCTGGAGGTGCAGGACAACACATTTAAACTTAGACCACACTTAAAACCTGCCAGCAATGCTAAAAGCCATTAGTGCCGTTGCTCATTTTCAAAGCCACATAATATGTTGGAGAGGGAAGTTCACCGGGGTTAAAACATTAATTTGCTAATTCCTGGATGCATGTTGCTAAAATGAAAACATGCTGCAATTACACAGAGTGTAAAATAAGTTAAAAAGAACACTTGCATATTGTTTAGTCTGATATCTTGTTTGTGTTTTCAGCAGTTCATTAAAAAAAACAAAAAAAACATTCAGTGCATGAACAGTTGAACATAAAATATTTATTAAGTATGTTAAATGTAATAAGACATCTTATTCCATTGTGCTTCTCTTTAGAATGTTTATTAAATATTTCCAATAGTTAATGAAAGCTTGTCAACACAAATATCACATTCCATTTTGGCAGTGGCCAGCGGAATGGTGCTGGCCTGATGGAGGGAAACAGTAGCTAATGTTAGTGCTAATGTTAGCATTGGTGTTAGCATTAGCAATAGAAATGAATCAAGTGCCTGGCAGCCGGGCCTTGTCTGTCCACAACTAGGGACAGGTGGGCCCTTAAACTGGCTTCAGGTTACTTATGGGAGCTGAAATATATATAATACACACACACACATATTCTCAGTATCTCATATTTGGCTTTTAGTTGCACAGACCAACTGGGATACCAAATATTATTATTATTATTGTTTCTATCACCCTTTTGATCACCATCAACAACAAGATAGTCCATTTCCGCATTTCAAAGCAAAAATATATAATGTAGTCATTGCTATGAATAGCACAGTTCCATTTTGCATGTGTTACAGGGCTTTGTGATGCTAAAATATGTCAAGGAAGTTTGCCTCAGCACTGTGGGGGAACTTAAGCCCTGCCACCTGTTCACCAGATCCAAAGGCTTTATTGAATATTCTTATAAAATAAAAAAAATAGGAAAGGAGAAATCAAAGCATTTCCTGGCTGCCTGTGGCACGGCTTCTAAAGCCGGCCTATTTTTAGGATTTTAACCTAAAGCAGTGGCCCGCTGCTGAAACGCACCATTGTGGATCCAGATGTCGCCATTACAATAAAAATAAAATAACAAGAAAAACATTTGACCAGCTTTTTAAAGGATTTAATCAGGCACTGACTCACCAGCAGGTGACCATGATTTGCAAACCCAGGATGCTCAAGAACGATCCGGATATTGGCTCTACCTCACAGGTAAAATGAAGTTAGCCTTCCACAAGGAAGCTGACATTCCTACATCAATATTACTAAAGGACTAACAAATAAGATGTATTATAAATCCTAAAAAAATATCTACATAATAATCAAACGGAGAAACTCTCAGATTTTACTTTATATATAAACCTGAATGCTTACTGCTACACAAAGCCAAACCAGCAACAAAATATTGCTCTTCTCCAGTTAATAAACTCATTTTCTTTAACCCTTGTGATATCCTTAATTATAATCAGATTATGCCACCTGAGAGAGCCATCTGATTGTGTATGCTTTTGTGTATTTTTTAATTGTCACTGGTGTCTGTATTTATTTCTTTATTAATTATTTCTTTATATATTTGTGTTGTTTTTTTCTTGCCTTTTAAACCTCCTGTTGTTCTCAGGTTTCAAGCTCACACCTTGCTGTGCCAGCAGTTCACATCATATGTCTGTGTTAGCTGTAGAATTAGGTTTAACGCCTTCTATCTGCCACAAAGAGCAAGTCATTTGGGTCATTTTGACCCGGAGGACATCATGAGGGTTAAGAAGTAACTAACTAAGGGGTGACATAAAGCAGTTAACTACATTATGTTAGTCACCCCTTAGTTAGTTACTTAATGGTCTACCTTTACTGTCCACATATTATGCATGGCCTCATTTCCTCCTTGGAAACCTGGCAGAGACACCATTGTTTGCCTTCCACAGCAATGCAGGCAGGCAGAGGAACAGTTGGCTTGATGGCACAGTGGTGTCGGGTTAATGGTTAACCGGTTGATGTTGGGCGGTTGGTTAACAGGTTGGCATTAGGTGGGTGGCAATTTGGCAATTCCAGGGTCTATTTCTGCCCTCCATCTCAGTTAGTTGCCTTGACTCCCAGTCAGATGTATGCTTAAACAACCCACTCTCATGAACACAGAGTACCCTGTTCCTTCTCTGGGGGAATGGCACTAAATAAAGCTTATCGGCCATGATGCCAGTATGGGTTTTGCAGGATGTCCACCCTGTGCCTACAAAAATAGACAGCATAGTGTCACTAAGTCTGCACGCTGATATTACACACTCTCACACACATGTTTATCTCCTTATAAAGCCTGTTAATGTATTTTTTAACTGATGTCTCTAAACAAGCAACTGGTAGCCTGCAACTTCATGACCTCTCTGAACATGAAAGAAGGGAGAGCTCTGTGTTATTTAATCATTGGTAAGGGCGGTGTAGAATTTTAAATGGGAAAGCCTCTTTTAAAAGATTTATATGGCGATTTATGGCTTGGCTGATCCAGGGTCTCATGTAATAATTCTATACGACTGCTGCTTTAACCCCTCTCAACCTGTCACAGCAAAGGTCAACTTCCTCTACCCCGCCAGACTCCCCCCGTTCATTCTTATTTTTGAGAAAGACATTAATCGTAAAAGTATCAATGAAGTACATAAATGTATTGCTGTCATTAAGGTCAGGTAAATCCTGAGAAGTATCTTTTAATACAGGCGCTTATTATGTTATGCTCACTAATTAGTTTCAGGTGTGAATTTTTTGTTCTTTATTTTTTAAGTCTTAATTAAATTTTAAGGACTAACTTCAGTTATCATAATGATCTTACTCAAGAGCTCCACTCTCCCGGTGAGTGACTAGAATCTCACAAAAAGAAATATAAAACTGGTAAAAAAGTTACATAGAGAGGGAGGAATGAAGAGAGGGGCAAATCAAGAGCCATTGCAATAGGCCATCTTGTTACCGGCCTGTCTTATGAGTGTCCATATATCATTGCCAGGTCTGTCACCTGACCCCTGGTGTCACAGCCTGGGGATGTTCCTCCAACTCCTTAACCCCTCTCTGGTAACCCCTAGAGCCCAGCACTCCCTCACCCCGTCTCCCTTGTGAGTGTGAGCCTGTACTTTACAGCCTCTGAAAGGGAACTAAAGACTGCAGAGGATTGAGATGAATTACAGCCGCGGGGAGCTCTTCTAATGAAGGGCATCCAAATTTACAGCTTTGCCAGTCTTCTTAACTTCATGGATGGAGATAAAGCAGGCCAGCTAAGAGTGCAAGGGAGAGGAGGAGAGAAAGGTGGACTTAGCTTCTCTTAGGACCTAATGAGTGAAAATATATGAAGCAGAATGCTCCCTTTTTTCGCTCTCTGACAAGAAAAACAGCAGCCAAATGTCAAATAATATTTACGGCCATCAACAGTGAACAAGAGGTTAAAGCCATGCACGGGAGGGCCTGACTGCCCAGCGCTAGTCAGCAAAACTGAGGGTGCTGGCCCCAGCATGAAGCCTATTCATTGTGTTTATATATCTATGTTTCCTTTAGGAGACCAGTAGGTCTAAATGCTTGGTAAACGAGCCAAAGAATAAAAAGCCTTTCATGCTGTCTGGACCTAAAAGAGAGAGCCTTTGTAGTTCACCCTGGTGGGTTTGTAAAAACAAATGTGCATTACATCAAGCCAATCATTTCTCCACCAGACAAAAATCTAACCTATATTGAATGAAAACCACCTGAAAGATGAGGCTGTGAATGTTAATGAGGGAGACCTTCCCATCTGCTTATCACAATAAGCCTGATTGGGTGAAGAGGCAAAAAAAAATATATAGAAATAGACAGTGGGTATGAAACCCATCTTCATAAACATGTCCTCATTTCCACTGTGAGAACAGGCAGTATAGCTATGGCCTCAGCCCGTCATATAAGCACTGTGAATTGTATATCAGCCTCTAAAGCTGGCACTTTAATCCTATTTGCATTCATATTACTATGGCTGGATGCTGGGAGCCTTTATCCTAAGATTTTCCCATTTGTATGCCCCTGTGAGTGCAGAACTGTATGCATGATACCAGTATCTAGATGTCTCTCCCAATCTCTCGCTCCAGTTTCACTCTCCATGCACGTGTGCGCGGAGCGGAGTGGTACTAGGATAACTTATTGGAGGACGGTACAAATGAGTAAACACGGACACTCCTGGTCCAGTAATAGACTGTCGCACACACACACACACACACACACACACACACACACACACACATAGAGGTAATGGACTCTGATGCACACAGCCACACAGATGTAGACGAAGTGGTTATAGGCCCTCATATATACAGACAGACAGAGAGAGAGAGAGAGAGAGAGAGAGAGAGAGAGAGAGAGAGAGAATTAAATATACTGCTGGTCCCCCGGTATGGAGAGCCACAGGCTTAGCTCCACACTGGCTGATATGTGAATCTCTTCCTATTAAACAGCTCTGTGCCTCTGTGCATGTACTAGACCTGTGTGTGCGTGCGTGTGCATATGTGTGTGTGTATGTGCTTGGGGGGTGGGGGGGTTAAGGTGCTTTCCCACATTTGCACATGAATAAACCCTCGAGAAACATTTATTAAATGCTGTAGGAGAATAGACAGTATTTACATGTGAGGCTCCAGAGAGGACGTCAGAAGGTTTGGCTGGGACCAGACCACCAGGGCCATGATGATGATGTCCCCATGGGAGGGGGGTGTCATTAGCTAGCACTAGTTCACATTTAACCACACAGATCACATCAAGGCCTCCCTGTTAGACTGACAATAGAGGTGATTATTATTTGAAGGTAGACATTAAAGGAGATTGATTAGTAAGAATTACTGTGTTTTTCTTTTATTATGATTATAAATATTCATTAAAATTCTATTTTGTTCCTAGTGCATATTTTAATTGTCTCAGCAAGAGGACAAATGTGTTAAGCATTGTTAAGCATTCTGGGAACACGAAGTAAAGTTCAAAATAAACTTTTTGTGACTTTTTACTGTATACTGTATACAGTGTATCGACCATATATTTGAGAATCTTCTTATTGCTGTTTATGTATGTACACATTCCTGCTTTTTGCATTCTTAATCATCTACTGCAGATCTGTTTGCTCTGTGATGAGACAAATTATTTGCGTTTATCAATATTAATGGTGAGCTTAAAAGGCAGCACAATCTTCAAATATAATGCCTGCCTTATCATTTCATAACATAGATTGGCTAAACTGTCAGAAGAATCTGAAGTCACACTTAGCTGAGCCCTATATTAAGATTGCTTGACAGAACAGGACGCCTGCCAATAATTGTATATAAAGATATGGAAAAGCCACAGTCCAGTTATGAATAATTCATGAATTCCAACACAAAGAGCATGTTAAAAGGATCAAAGGGAGAAACATCCAAACAATATGCAAGGAGCCCGACAGTATAGGTCACATGCAAAGAGACCAGGGTCAAACAGAAATTGTCCATCAGTCAGACAAGCAGAACTGATTTGGATGCTAAATAATGGTTTAGATATTCAAAAATTCCATATATATGCGAAAGGCTTCAGTGCACCCTGGTTTTGGCCTATCAGAGGAGAGCACTGCTCCAACACTCCCTTTACGCTACGCTTCTGAGCCCAGGATCAACACACACCCACACACACACACACACACACACAGAGACAAACAAACTGAAACAGAGAACACATTTGAGCACATAGTATATAGGCAACATAAACCACTCAGATTGACTACAGCACACATATATCTAAACACACACACACACACACACACACACACACACACGCACACACACACTCACACACACATATACTAAAACAACATATAGTGCACAATGCATTAAGATATACTGTAGGTATTGATCCCTACCAGATACACGAAACACAAAATTATAATAAAATATACAGGTCCACTACACAGTGCTATTCTGTAACTGTGTATTACAGTTTTTCTTGATTTCTTAAACCCAAATCTGGTTCCTGTACTAAAAATGCCATACCCTTATGTAATTCCCAAAAACCTACACACATTTCCCATAGTTGTAAACACTATCGCGTTTCATTTCAATATTATAAACTTTATAAAATATTATAAAAAGTGTCCAAATTAAATAATGTGTTATGTACTCAGCAAGCATATTATGCTTTCAACGTTAACATAATTAACTCAAGTCATCACAACCTAAATTCAGAGAACACACCTAAACCTCAAAATTCTTAACACATAAATCAGAATTGCATGACCTATAAATAGGCCCTACTGCAGTACTATTCAGTTCCGGTCATGGAGGGCCAGTGCCCTGCATGTTTTAAAGGTCTCCCTTAAACAACACACCTGATTCAAATGAATGTGTTGTTACTAACAACCCATTCATTTGAATGTTGTATATTATGCTGTTCTACCGCATGAGGCTTGAGATATCATAAAGGTTCATTATTCAAGTTCGGCCATTGTGTAGTGCACTTGAGTCCAGTCCACATTTACTGTACCAGCGTTGCAATAGGGCTGATACTTTACCAGTAATGTGCATTTAAAAATGTTCTATTGTTGACATAATAGAAAAAATAATAGTACATCTGTAGTGCTGGAAATGTTAATTTATCTCTGAATTGAGTTCATTTTTATTTTATTATAATGAGTTATTCATTTTACAATAATGCTACTTGTCAAAGTAGTTTCCATGTTAACAACAAAAAACACATGGACGTGCATGCAAACAAACACTGGTGCAAACTGTATAACACTTGGATGTACATGTTTTGTATGTGTCTGTTTTTCAGAATACATAGGAAATATTTAAAATGTGATAAAACATGTGGCTCTATATTATGTTGATTGTAATCAGTAGTTGCAAATTGCAAATTGAAACTAGGGAGAATTTGCAACATGAGAGAAAAAGCAGTCATTGTTGCCACAAGGTGTCCCTACACAATGTAGTCTCTAGTTCAAAAGAATATTATCAATACCACATTTATACAAGACAAAATCTTAAGAAAACATAGCATGGTGCCAGAATTAAATTGTGATCTTCTACTCATTCAAAGCCCCAACGTGTTGTGATTGTCATATGCCACATATGCTATTGAAATGTGGTTTTCATGTTTCCTATCTCATTGAATGTCAAACATCTCGTATTGAGTGAGCCAAATCCATCTGATGATTTTTGCAACCCGCTCAAATGGAAATGGTGCATGTGACAAAACACTGATATTAACATAATAAAGGAATTCCACTCACAAATACCACAACATCTGCCAGGTTTGAGAGCCTAACGGATAACATTTCTTTGAACCCAATTGATGGATCTGATGGCACTCAGACAGCCATTCATATCATAATGTCTCAGGAGAGACCAATAATAAGAACAACATGGGATTAATCCCAGCACTCGACTTAGAATACATAAAATATGCATAGACTGTAGATCTAAACCGTACTGCTATAAAAAAAAAATTTCAAGGGCAAAAGTATTTTTTCTCCATTATATTGTGGAATGAAATAATGATGGCCAAGGATAAAATTAGTTGTTTATGTTTAATATTAAGTAGATTAGACATTTCACTTCCCATTCCCAACATGATGGCTTGTACAGTATGTTGAGGATGCACACAGTTCTGGAATCTAAACAAGCTGCCCATACTGTAAGTAGACTGGCCCGGGTTTTGAAACACACACACACACACACACGCACACGCACACACACACACATACACACACGCACACACATGCACACACACATGCACAGGCACACACACATGCACAGGCACACACACACGCACACACACACAAACACACACACACACACACAAACACATGCACGCACACACACACACACACTCTAAAATTTAAAGTAGATTTTACTTATTTTGTTTGATGTCAGGATTATTTCAAAATAACCCATTAGTATTCTGAATTTCACATTTGACTACGATGTTATAATGTAAAAACATATGGGGCACACATGTGCAAGTCATATTTGCAACCTTATACATAGGTCACTTCCTTTAAAATTAATATACTTTAGTCAAACATTTAGTAAATATAATTCCAAAATAATAAAGACACAAAGAAAGAAACATGTATTACAGCCTTATACCAAATAGTAGGGGTTCTCATAATGCAGGCCCTTTCAAACACTGGACATGTTTTAAAGCCTCAAAGTAAGTATAACACAAGTACAGCAGGTACCAATGTGTTGGAGCCCATGTGTGTAGAAATATCACAAACCAAACTTCCTGTCTGCTGCAGCGATGCCAGCTCTCCCCTTTGAACATAGATTTTTTTTGTCATTAGTTTTATTCATGTTAAAACCAGGTGATAGGGTACTTTGATGCATTCAGAGGAAGAGGAAATCAAAGTGAATAGCAGACGTGTTTAAAACACGATCCATGTGAATGGGATGTATGGCACCTGAGTCTGATGGACAGCTGGTTCCTTATGATCTGACCTCCAAGACAAAGGTTTAATAATAAATACACAGTCTCCGAATTAAAGAGACACCTTGCTACATTTTTAATGTAAATGTATTTCTGCATGCTATTAAAAATGGATGATAATGGGACTCACCTCCATAGTCAAGGGGCCCATGCCAGGCTAGAAGTGAGCGAGAGTGGGGATTCAGTGATGGCCAGTCCCAGATAGAATAGCCCTGTTTAAAAGGTAATTTAAAGTGGGACCAGTGGTGTATCTCACTGATCCCATTTTAAACACCGTCCAAGCTATATAAATGTCCGACTCGTGATTATCATGGCAGCTAGCCACACAAATCACTCTGAGAGAGAGAAGGGGATGCCTCAGTGTTTGAATGTGTGATTTAGCATACATTTAGTGTATGTTACTGATGGAGGGAACTTAAAATGAGATTCCAGCAGGCGGGGGTAGGAATTAGGGCCAGCCTGAATGGGTCAGGGAGTAACCTGCAGGTGATCGCATTAACCTGACGGGGGTTCCTTTAATAGGTTCCAGGGCTTAAACTGATATATCAATTTCCTTCCAAGTGGGTGACTTCAAAGCATGAAGCTCATTCAGGTCACTGGTGCCTGCCCTTCTATCAATCTCTGCTGTGGGCATCATCGACTCGAACCCAGGACATACTGGGAGAAAGACCAGCTCTGTGCACTCCAGTCAAAGACTTTACCTATATGTCCCTCCCTACTGGTGCTGTGGCCAGCACAATCAATCAAAAAGTGTTCAGTGTAAAAAGGCTAAACATCAGATTGTACATCTAATGCCGGGTTCAGACTATACAACTTTTTTGTCTTTCACAATAGTCACCATGTCATATTAGCCTAGTTAGTTATTTAGTTAATTTAGTTTAGTTTAGTTAATTAGTCTTGGCCGGGAGACTGGCCACACTACACCTATGACACCAACCGATCACCGTATGCTGTCGTTCATGACCTGACGCAAGATCATTTTTCATCGGGAAGGAGGGGTTAAGAATGTGATGGTGACACAGCAATCTTGTATTGCGTCAAAAAAAAACGATAACATAGAAAATAACAGACCATGTTGCAGAGCTGGAACTGGGGAATGGTAATGTAAACTCCATAGCTTAACCCTCGTAATGTCCTCTGGGTCAGAGTGACCCAAATCACTAGCTCTTTGTGGCAGATAGAAGGCGCTAAACCTAATTCTACAGCTTACACACAC